>PJEM01014873.1:0-32774 GCA_004023845.1 Helogale parvula | reverse complement strand
AGAGGCCTTTCTCTGGG
Source organism: Helogale parvula (assembly GCA_004023845.1). Lineage (NCBI taxonomy): Eukaryota > Metazoa > Chordata > Mammalia > Carnivora > Herpestidae > Helogale > Helogale parvula. Next base: position 32,757 of record PJEM01014873.1, on the reverse strand, counting down.
CATCTCAGAGCCGGGGGGAGGCTCGCTTTTTAACAGAAGTAGCAAGCGAGTTCGTGTCTCTGAACAGGTTCTTTGCTAAAGGTAATTAATTAGCTTCTCTGGTCGGGCCAAGTATATATCCGTGATGTGCCCTTTCTGGAAGAGTTAGCGTGAGATAGACCTTAACAGTTTTGCATTCTGGTTGGTCTTTTCTTTCTGGTCTGTTCTAAAGAATGTTATGGAAGGTAAAAAATACATGGAATGGAGTCGTCTAATGAGCCCCTTTGTGCTCGTCACCCAGGTCCTGTGATTATGGACCTTCTATCCTTGGCTCATTTCTATCTTCTACATCTTTTATCTTGAGGTTTTTTTTTAAGTAAACCTTCCATGTATATGAATTTAACTGTGCGTTCAGTTTTATGCTGGTAGAACAGGCGACTTCCCGTGTGCTCCGCTTTGCAGTCCTCGGTCTCTGCTGTGGCATCACCGTCCTGTGTGTCCCTTGGGCCTGAAAACTCCAGTCATCCACTGTTTCTTGCACTCCTCCTATCTGATTATTAAATATTTGGTTTTTCTTTCAAATGCCTCTGGCATCTCTTAAATTTTTTTTGGTAACCTTTATCTTTTGAGAGAGACACACAAAGAATGTGAGTGGGGGATGGGGAGAGACAGACGAGCAGGAGCAGGGGAGGGGTAGAGAGAGAGAGGGAGACACAGAATCTGAAGCAGGGTCCAGGCTCCAAGCTGTCAGCACAGAGCCCGAGGCAGGGCTCGAACTCATGGACAGTGAGATCATGACCTGAGCCGAAGCCGGATGCTCAACCGACTAAGCCACCCAGGCGCCCCTGGCAGCTCTTTTATGCTGTATGTTTCTGTCTTGCCGCCATGCTTTTAGCTGTGTGCCTTGCAGACTGTAGGTACTGGTGACCAGTTACGGAATGGGAGTCTGGTCTCCTGCCGCTTCTCTCTCATTCCCAGCTATTTGTGTAAAGGAGTGCAGGTTAATTTCCCTAAACTAGTACTTTGTTTATTTTGAGAGGGAGTGTGTGTGTGTGTGCGCGCATGCATGCACAAGCAGGGTAGGGGCAGAGAGAGAGAGTGCGAGAATCCCAAGCAGGTGCTGTGCTGTCGGTGCTGAGCTCAACACGCGGCCCCCTCTTACGAACCACGAGATCATGACCTGAGCTGAGATCAAGAGTCAGAGGCCCTACTGACTGAGCCGCCCAGGTGTCCCCAAACTAGCACTTTAGGGACTTGTGTGCTTGTTACTGGATGACGCTGCCCATGACCTCTGTGCCCGTGGTCCTTAAACTTTGCTACGGTTGGAAACACCCGGGGAAGCTTTTATAAATCTTCGTGTCCAGGTGAAACCCCATTCCCGGAGCGCCTGAGTGGCTGTCAGTTAAGCGTCCGACTTTGGCTCAGGTTTGAGTTTGAGCCCCGAGTCGGCCTATGTGCTTACGGTTTGGAGCCTGGAGCCTGTTTCAGACTCTCCTTCTCTCTCTGCTCAGGCCCCCCCCCCCCCTCATGATCTGTCTCTCTCTGTCTCAAAAATAAACATTTAAAAAAAAATTAAGAAAAGCCAAAACCATTCCTCTTTAAGCAAAATGCTTGGGGCTGGGAGCCAGGACTGGGTTGTGTTGTTAAGAGTCCCTGGTGATTCCAGCATGTAGTAGAGTTTCAGACCCCGTGTTCTCCAAGGCTAACGTGGGGGTGGGAAAATTGGGAGCAAAACGTGGGATTTTGGTTTTCTGCATTTCCTAGAACCTGCTCAGGGGCTCGCTCAGTGAGTCAGAGTATCCCCTAGGGCTCCAAAGGCCTCTTGTTTTTCAAAACCCTCCCCTGATAATTCTGGTGTTCAAGGCTCCGCCCAAACTAACGTCCACACACCTGTTGCCTTTTATACCTTACCCTTTTACCCAGGCTGCTCAGCTGAATGGCCCCTCCCTCCTGCTGCAGCCTCGCTGTTCAGCCCAGTGGCACCTCCTGGCCCAGCCCCGTCCCGTCCGGGTGCCTCAGCCGACGCTACTTTCTCTCCCTCCCAAACTCCAGGAGCTCTTAGCATTTAGGCTCCACCATCGTGAGGCGGTGTCCTGCCTTTTTATCGATTTCCACAGTCTGGTGGGGACCACAGAGCCAGACCTGCACTCCTCTTTCCAGAGGCGACAGGACGGAGGGGAAAAGGAGAAATGCGGCAAAGCTGGGAACAAGGACGCTGGTTTCCGTATCAGCTTCCTCCTGTTTTCTTGACCTTGTGTTGTGTCGCTTGCTCTTTTTTTGTACACGTGAACTCTACTTTCACACGCATGTGTGCGCGGGGCTCCTCCAGCGGAGAGCGGGGCGTTGGCGTCAGAAGTAGGACCTGGCCCAGATCAGGTACTCATTCTGTTACCTGTCGCCGTAATTACTCGGGTAAGATTGCTAAGACAAGCGACCGGAGATTTTTTCTCCCGTCATCGAGAAACACGTTTGCCGAGTTCCCTCAGTGGACAAGTAACGTGTGGGGAGTTCAGAGATGTGTAGGAAACGGATTGTTCACGGTTTCAAGCATAGTTTGTTTGTGCCAGGCCGGCCTAGTCCGTCTTCCGAGCAGGGCACCTGGCAGGAGAGAGGCAGGGTGCGCTCAGCCTTCTCTGTGGAACAAACAGGAAGCGAAAAGGCTGTCACAGAAGGAAAAAAACAAGCAACCTTGGGGAATTTATTGTGGAGTTTTCAAAGCCTCCTAACTCTTTGAATAACAAATAGAAACCCAGCGAATGTTATGAGAGAGTTCTCGAAAGCTTAGACGTCAGAGGGGGTGTCCTGCGCCCTCCAGCGCGTTTTGTTGTAGGAGAAACGGTACTCGCTGTTGTGTTTGGTGAAGCTCTTCCCCAGACACCTGCCTGCCTGGCTTCCCCCGCCTCCGGCTCGTCTCTGTCTGTTCCTTTCTCCTGCCTCATTTTTCTGGTCAGCACATACCAGCCCTCCACATACTGTGTCTTTATTTATCTTCTGCTCCCGGAGCAGCCAGTCTGTCCACTCGGTTTGCCGCTCTGCTCTCCCGGGCCCTGAGCGGTGCTCCGTGCAGAGGAGCCGCTCCCTAAATGCTGGTCAGATGTTCAGTGAGCGGTGAATTCAGACCCCTGGCCGTCAGCACAGGGGTCTAGTGATTGGGAGCTGGTTCGGGGCCTAGTTCACCGCAGGAGGTATCACCTGGCCAAGGGGCTTTACCTCTTGGGAATGGTGGTCTCATAAGATGATGATGAGAATCGTGCCCGCCTCCTGGTGTTTTGTGCGGATTAAGTGAGTTGCTTTAAATGAAGCCTTCAGAACAGAGCCCAGCTCACAGTGTTTCCTTTTTTTAAAGTTTTCTTTATTGTTGAGAGAGAGAGAGAGAGATAGACAGTGTGAGCAGGGGAGGGTCAGAGAGAGAGGGAGGCACAGAATCCAAAGCAGCTCCAGGCTCTGAACTGTCAGCACAGAGCCCGACGCGGGGCTCGAGCCCACGAACCGTGAGATCATGGCCTGAGCTGAAGCTGGACGCTTAACTGACTGAGCCACCCAGGCGCCCCTCCCAGTATTTCCTATAATAGCACCATGTGTCACTGGATTTACTGTTATCTCCTCCCTCTTTGATGTGGTGGCCAGAACGAACAAGTGAAGCTCAAATCACGCGGAATGTTGCTTTCAGAGAGCCTTCAGCCTCCTTGTCCTTTATGCCTCTGATGCAGGTTCTCCACGTACGATGCCACCTGCCAAATTGCACAAGAAATTGCCGAGAAAATCCAGCAGCAAAATCAGCTCTCAAGAAGTGGTGAAAATACAATCAGGGTAAGAGCAGGAGAGAATTAGTCCCCTGAGCGGTTCTTGTGAGCTCTGAGGTCGGCCTCCTGCTGAGGGGTTTGGGCGGCTGGGGGGAGGGGGGGGGGGGGGGGTGTGTGTGTGTGTGTGTGTGTGTGTGTGTGTGTGTGTTGCATTGACCTTACGATCAATTAGTTAATCCTTACGATCAATTAGTTAATCGTTCTGCCTGGGACGGAATGAAGCATGACGCCTTTTTAATGTCTCCTGTTTAACTGTAAAAGTCTAGCAGTTTCGAGTCCAGCTCAGACCCCAGATAGTACATCTCTTGGGATCTGCAGGACAAGAGGAGATGCCCTCACCTCTTTGAGGATCTGTTCTTATCAAGAGAAAAATGACCTTTTTGACGTTTTCCAGGTAACAGTGTAAATAGCTTGCAGGCTGTATAAAAACAATGATAGGATTTGGCTGGGGAAATGGTTTCTAGACCCTCGTGGATTCACCCTAGCACCTAAGGTTCAGACTCCAGCAGCGCAGGTTTCTTTCTGGCCTTCCCCATGCCAGCTCGGGATTTTTCTTCTCTGGCAGGGAGATCTTTGCGCTCACGTGCTCTGTCGTACGGGTTGCAGAAAACAGTTTCAGAGTACTGCACAGGCGCCACCACAAACTCTTACGTCTGAGTTGTCTTTACCTTTTTTTTAATATTTTTATTTATTTTTTGAGAGAGAGAAAGAGCATAAGCTGGAAAGGGGCAAAGAGAGAGGGAGACACAGCATCTGAAGCAGGCTCCAGGCTCTGAGCTGTCAGCACAGAGCCCGGATGTGGGGCTCGAACCCACGAACTGTGAGATCACGGCCTGAGCCGAAGCCAGACGCTCAACTGACTGAGCCACCTAGGTGCCCTTGTCTTTACTTTTTTTTAATTTAGGACATCCCACTAAGAGTACTGAGGTTGTTCTGTTCTAAAGTTATTAGAATGGATTCTTTTTTCTGTGTTCTATGTCATCCTTTGCATCTGTTTATAGTCTTTTTTGTGTGTGTGTGCTCGTTAATCCCCTTCACCTGTTTTACCCAGCCCTCCCCTCCCCTCCGCAGCCCCCCCTCCAGGAACCATCTGTTCTCCGTAGTTAAGAGTCCGTTTCTTGGTTTGTCTCTCTCTCTCTTTCTCCTTTGTTTTTCCTTCAATCGTTTGTTTGGTTTCTAAAATTCCACACGTGAGTGAAATCGTATGGTATTTATCTTTTTCTGACTTCCCTCGCTTGCTTAGCATTATACTCTCTGGCTCCATCCATGTTGTAAATGGCAAGATTTCATTCTTTTGTACGGCTGAGTAATATTCCATTGCATGTGTCCACCGCATCTTCTTTCTCTATTCAGCCGTCAGTGGGCATTCGGCTCGTTCCATAATTTGGCTGTTGGAGGTACAGCTGCAGTAAACAGTGGTGCCTGTGTCCCTCTGAATTCGTGCTTTTGTGTTTTTTGGCTAAATATCGAGTAGTGCAGTTGCGGGATCGTAGGGTAGTTCTATTTTTCACCTTTTGGGGAAGCTCCGGGCGGATTTTCACAGCTTGCATTCCCGCCAGCAGCGCACGGGGGTTCCGTTTTCTCTACATCTCGCCAACACCTGTTGTGTCTTGAGTTTTTGAGTTTAGCCGCTCTGACAGGTGTGAGGCGGTATCTCATTGTGGCTTTGATTTGTAGTTCCCTGATGGGGAGAGATGCTGAACGTCTTTTCATAGGTCTGTTGGCCATCTGGATGTCTTCTTTGGAAAAGTGTCTATTCATGTCTTCTGCCCCTTCTTAAATTGGATTACAGTAAAACCTTGGTTTGTGAGCAGAATTTGTTCTGGAAACATGCGTGTAATCCAAAGCACTTGTATATCAAAGCAAATTTCCCCATAAGAAGTAATGGAAACTCAGATGATTCGTTCCACAACCCCAAAATATTCATATAAAAATGATTACAGCACCATAATACAATAAGATAATAACGAAAATGCAAAATTTAAAGAAAAATAAACAACATGTACTTTAAAAACCTTCGTGGCTGGTGTGAGGGAGACGAGAGAGGAAGGTTACTGGATAGGACAACTTTCACTGTCGCTAACAGGTGTGGACTATAGGACGGTATTAATAAACTCGTGTCATATGCTGTAGTTCACGGAACTGGCAATAAGGCAGCAGAGGAAAGGGTCTCTGTCTGCGGGCAGCCTGACCCAGACTGAGCACTCCTAAGCTCACTCTTGTCTGGAAAAGCAGAGGACTGTCCATGGGTGCTGCGATGTGACAAAAAATACACTAGTGCCAGTTGTGGGCACCTTCTGATATTCTGAAAAATCACTGATTTCTGCCAAATACTGTGGCCTGAGACCGAGCATCCAAGTGTGGGAGCTGATCTCCCACAATCCTGCGGGGAGAGAGAGAAAGAGACAGAACCATTGGCCCAGCTGTGATCACGTGGTGTTTGGCATCATGTCCTACTCATATTGCAAGACATGGCTCATCTATCAAGTTAAATTTTATTAGAGATGTTTGCTCGTCTTGCGGAACACTCGCGGAACAAGTGACTCGCGATCCAAGCTTTTACTGAATTTGGTTTTCGGGTGTTGAGTTGTATCAGTTCTTAATAGATTTTGGAGACTAAGCCTTGATCGGGCGTGTCCTTTGCAATGGTCTTCTCCCATTCAGTAGGTTGCCTTTAAGGTTTACCGATTGTTTCCTTCGCGGTGCAGAAGCTTTTTATCTTGATGTGGTCCCTGTAGTTTATTTCTGCGTTTGTTTCCCTTGCCTCGGGAGACAGATCTAGAAAAAGGTTGCTGTGGCCGGTGGGATTTTTACGGTTTCAGGTCTCACATGTAGGTCTCTGAGCCATCTTGAGTGTGTTCGTGTTTGGTGTAAGAAAGTGGTCTGGTTTCATTCTTCTGCATGTCGCCATCCAGTTTTCCCAACACCGTTTGTTGAACAGTCTGTCTTTTTCCCGTTGGATATTCTTTCCTGCTCCGTTGAAGATACATTGGCCATGTAGCTGTGGGTTTGTTATATTAATTTTTAGTAGTACTTCTCCACGTAATCATTTTCATTCATTTCTGGCTTCCTCTTCCTCTGGTACTTTTTGCAGAAACAAGCATCTGTTGTGTGTATGTGTTCTCATTTATCTTTCTTTTACATGAGATACCCCCTTTGCATCTTACTCTGTTTAATACGGTGTCGTAGTAGTCTCTCCATATTAATTCTTCGAGATCTTCGCTGTCCTTCATAAGACCACGTGGTGTAGTGTGCTGTTGCCCGGAGGAGCTCCAGTCCGCTTAGCCTGCCTAAGGATGGGCGTTCAGATTCTACCTCCTGTTTGGCTGTTATGAATAATGCTGCAGTAAATGACTTTATGTTTTTCCTCCCCTTTATATTTGTGGAGGTGTCTTTTAAGGGTGAATTCTCAGAACCTGGGTGGACGTGATTTTTTTCACCTGTCACCAAATTCCCCTCCACAAGGGTGCCAACCTGACCGGCAGTGCCAAGATTCTGTTTCTTCACAGACTGGCCAACAAGAGGATGTTGTCTGATTAGTGAGACAGTGTATTTCAGTGTCATTTCAAATGTGCGTCTTTCATATGTGAATCAAGTGAAGTGTGTTTTCACATGCTTACCTGTCATTTATCATTTATGTTTTCCTGAGAAGTTTTTTTTTTGCCCTTTTTTGAAAGATTGATTGGATTGTCTTTTTAGTCTTTAAGAGTTCCTTATGTAATGTGGAAATTCATTCTTGGTGACCTATTATAATTTATTTTCCTTATTGTTTGACTTTGCTTATGGTATCACCTGCCATGTGAAAGTTTTGTTTTTTAAAACAGAGTTGGCTAGCAGTCTTTAATTGCTTCTGTATTTTCACTCATAACTTTCGCTGTTTCTGGAATGTAAGGGAATTTATTTCTGTTTTCTTCTAATAAGCGTATGGTTTCACTTTTTTACCTTTAGGTCTTTGATTCATTCGACTGGTATGATCTTCTTGGGTAGTTAATTTCTAATTATAAATGAGTTTTCAGTGGGGCTGAATTATTGCCCGTGGTAGAAAAGTTGCCCAGTGTAGACACTCTGGATTTATGTCGTATAAAATTTTAAGCCCCTTAAACATACAGTTCGGTCCCAATTCTGATTATCTTTTAAAAAATCTTTCTCATTCTGTTAGGTGCAAGTGTATAGTAGTTTAATGTGCTTTTTTTAAAAAAATTGTCATTGAACATATTTTCGTATGTTTATTGGAGACATATTTCTTCCTTTGTGAATTGCCAATATATGTCCTTAACCTATTTTTTAAAAAATTTACTTATTCAGGCTCTGCTGACAGCCAGCTCACAGCCTGAAGCCTGTCTTCGGATTCTGTATCTCCGTCTCTCTCTGACCCTCCCCTGCTTGCAGTGTCTCTTTCTCTCTCTCTCTCTCTGTCTCTCAAAAATAAATACATATAAAAAATTAAAATTTATTTATTCTTTTGAAAGAGAGAGTGAGTGTTAGTGAGCGAAAGGCGGAGAGGGAGAGGGAAAGAGAATCCTCAGCAGGCTCCATGCTGTCCGAGCAGAGCCTTTTGTGGGGCTCAGTCCCACAGACCGTGAGATCATGACCTGAGTTGGATTCAAGAGTCGACTGCTCAACTGACTGACTACTCAGGTGCTCCTGAGAAAAAGGTCTTTCATACCCAGAGATTATGTAAGCGGTTAATCTAAGCATCCAACTTTTCTTTAATCTTTCCTTCTGTTCTTATTTTATTTTAAACCTGTATCTTTAAAATATTTGGAGTTTATTGGTAGCCATCTAATTTTATTTTTTTCCCTATTTGCTAAATTATTCCTTACCTGACCTTCAGAGATATGACATATCCCTGGCACCTGCGTGGCTCAGTTGGCTGAGCATCGAACTTGCTCAGGTCATGATCCGGTGTCCGTGGGTTCAAGCCCCGCATCCGGTTCTGTGCTGACACCTCAGAGCCCAGAGCTGCTTCGGATTCTGTGTCTCCCTCTCTCTCTCTGCTACTACCCCACTTGCGGTCTTTCTCTCTCTCTCTCAAAAATAAACATTAAAAAAGATATGAAATATCTTGTTTATTTTTGCATAACGATACGACTCCTGGACCTTGTGTTCTGTCGCACTAATGAAACTTCCACTAACTGCCAGCATCATACTCTTGCCGTTTTTATGAGGACTAATCATTTAAGTCCTCCTCTATCACACATAGTCCTTGTCTTTTAACTCTCCCTTTATCCAAGTTTTAGAATAATTTTTCGTAGCCTCAGTAAAATTCTTTTGTGCTGTGCCTCAGTTACCACCTCTTTCCCAATAAGAGAACTTCAGATGGGACTTTGAATAGACATGTAGTTAATTCATAGATTAATTGGGGAACCTTTACATTTTTACTATACCGAGTGTTTCCTTTTATTCATTCCTCCATCGGTATTTACTATACAGTCACAATGTGCCAGGCTCGATGCTGGATATTTTTTTAGGTTTTGTTGGTGTTGTTAATGATGTTTAAAAACAATCATGAAAAATTCTCCCGGCCTATTACTTAAATTTAGAAATGCCCTTGATTTTTTTTTTTTTTTTCATCTTAAGATTGATTATCAGACTGACTTCCTTTCTGGTTTCTAGTCATTTGTCAGTGGATTCACTTAACTTTCCCAAATAGACTTGTCCGTTTACCCATGGTGATAATTTCATCTCCTTTCCAGCCCTTACGTGTTTCTTTACCTTGTCTTATTGCGTTGGTCAGAACTTCTAGGCCGGTGTTGACAAATAGTGCGGTTAAGGTAGCAGGGTTCCGTTGTTCGTCTTCCTTCTTTCGGTTTTGTTTTGAATTAATTTCCCCTGTGCGGTAGTAAGCGTACACTCATTCTGTTTGTCGTCATTAATGCTTATCGGCTCTATTATTAGATTTTCTAACATCAAGCTTCTTGGATTACCAGGGTCGGCCCTACTTGGTGACAGTTTGTTGCCATTTCAATGTAATTCTGAATTTGCTTTGCTAATATTTTTAAAGACTTTTACTTTTTATAATCCTTACGGGAGGTTGGCATGTGGTTCCCTTTTTTCTTTTTTCTTTTCTCTCTCCAGTGTCTCTGTCAGCGCTTGTTCTCAGGGTTGTGGTAGCTTAAAATCTGAATTAGGCTGATCTTTTTCTGTGCTTTGGAAAGTTTCTTGCAGATTATGATAATGGAAGAACTTTTCCTGATTGTAAAAGTAACCATTTTCTTATAAAATATTTAAAAAATCCACTACTTAGAGATAACTGCCCTTGGCATTTTGAAATATTTAGTTCCTAGATGGATTTCCCCCCCTCTGTGGGTGACATTTCATTTTATGACTTGACTTTTTTCTCTTTTAATAATTTATGCTGGCTATCTTTCTATGTCGACAAATCGAGATTTCCATCATACTTTTTAACGGCCACATACTCTTTCATCTCCTGAATGCTTTTGAGCTCTAATTTTGTAGACTTCTTCGGTTTGGGGTGGGTGGGGTGGGGTGTGTGTGTGTGTGTGTGTGTGTGTGTGTGTGTGTGGTGCTATGTTTGTTTGTTTTGCTCTTCTTGAACGAGGGGAAGTCTGCTCTCCGTGGTATTTCCTCATAAACACTGTGGGTGGCTTCTCCACGGTTCCCAGAGGTATTAGGACAGTTAAGGTTAGACGTTTCTGGCCGCTGATAGCTTTGTGTGTAAGCCCTCGGCCAGCCTCTGGGGTTCTGCTGTTCTTCCCTTGGTGCCTGTGGCCCTGCCGGTCCTGGGGAGGGAGCCCTCGCTGGCCCTCAAGTCCTGGAATCGTGACTTTGAGCAACGAAGCGGCCCCTGAAGCCCGCGCTGGCTGCCTCGTGGCCCCCACCTCCAATTCCCCGCCCGCTGGCTGTGTTATTTTACGTGGGCAGTTTCATTTTTCACTTTTCTCAGAAAAGTTCTCAGAACCCCAAGGTTCGCTGCCCACCCTCCTCTGTCCTTTAAGGTAGCACTCGAGAGTCACAGACAGCGACTTCCTCTGGGTTTGTAGGACGACCGAGAACATTCGTGCAGGCCTGGGGAAGGAGTCACGGGCGGTGAGCGTCGGTGTGAGAACACACCGCCTAGAACTTTTACACGGGTTTTAAGGAAACCAGCGTTCGGGATTGCAGTGGGCTGGGGCGTCTTGTCACCCGAGGCCAGGTCGCGGGTAGACTGGGGAACCCAGTGTCCTGCGTGACTCCAAGGCAGGGAAGTGGGGTCAGAGGGTAGATGCTCAGGGGACGGGATTCAGACTGTGGGGGCCGGGGAGGGGGTTTCTGGTCGCTGTGCACCCAGGTATGGGCTGGCTCTCCACTTGGTCACCTTACAGAGCGGATGCAGCCATCGGGTGGGTGGCTGGACAAAATTTGGATACCTCGCCCCCTGCCCCCCCGCCCCAGGGTGTCCCGGGGAAGTTAAGCATCTCTGCAGCTGGTGCTTGAAAGAAGCATCATGTGTTTATGGGTATTTTTAGCAGGACCCCCCCACCTCTGGACTAGCACATTTAGGATGTGTTCTTTCCTTTCCAGCTGACGGTGACAATCAGAGCTTTGTTGCAGAGTCTGAAGGAAAAGATCGCCCTTCTGAAGGACTTATTGCTAAGAGCTGTTTCAACACATCAAATGTATCCATGTAAACATTTCCACCTCTTCTGTCGAGTGGGAGGGAAAAGCAGTCTTCTTGGGAGAAAGGAAGGAATCTGGGCCACCCAGATTTCCCCCACAGCTTGAGGAAGACCTGGTTTCCCAAATATTGCCTATACTCTCGATTTCTATTTTAAGTGTCTGTCGTATGCCCCACAGTGGAAATGCTGGCGAGGCGAGGCATAGACTGACTGAGTTCACTCATGTGGCCACTCTTTGGGTGTGACCTCTGCAGCGTAGGGGACCGCTGCCGTCTCTGCCCAGAGCCCTGCGCGGCCACATGACCCAAGGGTGGTGAGTCACTGCCCACAGGAGGCCGTCCACGACCGTCCAGAGCTGGGATTATGCTGGACTTCCCAGGGCTCTGAGCGGTCCGTTTTCTTTTCCGAGAGGCCAAGGCTTTGGGTTTGGGTTTTTTCCCCCTCTTTTGTTTATGTAGATTGCGGGGATGTGACTCCTTACTGCCTTAATGTTCTTTGCAAAGCGCAGACCCCGCTCCTGGTTTGGGAAGTTTGGGGGGGTGGGCGAGGAGCAGAGCATTTGCTTGAAGCACCTTGGGCCTTGACCACCACCTCCCGCCAACCCTGCCAAGAACGGAAGGTTTTTTTTGTTTGTTTGTTTGTTTTTTAAGAAGGTTATCATCTGATCAGTCTGAAATCCCAGGGGACCCATTCCCTGGTCCTCTCTGGTCATGTCTTCAGTGTCAGTTCCGACCAAAAAGCCGGATGTTGGTATCTCGGGAAATGGTGGCTGCTGCCTGATTTGAAAGGAGAGAATGTAGGAATATTGCTTTTTAGACAAAATTGTAAAAATGGTTTAGTAATTATTTTCTCCAAGCCTTACCCCCTTAACGCAACCCAGGAGGTTCGTTTAATCTCATGATTTTTCCAAATATTCAATTACTAACACACCAAGGTTACAAGAAGTTTAATTTCAATAAACAACAGAAGCCTTATTTTTTAACACATTTGGAATATTAAAAAAATTTTTTTTAATGTTTATTTTTGAAAGAGAGAGACAGACAGAGCATGAGTGGGGGAGGGGCAGAGAGCAAGGGAGACACAGAATCCAAAGCAGGCTCCAGGCTCCGAGCTGTCAGCCCAGAGCCCGATGCGGGGCTTGAACTCATGAACTGTGAGATCATGACCTGAACCAAAGTCGGATGCTGAACTGACTGAGCTACCCAGGCGCCCCGACAGAGTTGGAATATTCTGATACATTTAGTTTGTAACTTTACCCTCCGTCTTGTATCGTTTATTACTGCACAGTATTAGAAAAAGGATTTTTATTTGATCAAAATCAACAAGTCTTGATAGATTGCAGGTAGTTTCCCACTGGCGCGGCAGTTTTCTCCACTGTCAGGACGAAGTGTTAGGAAGTCTGCACGTGAGGTAAGGTATGCAGACTCATTTTCTTGTTACCTAAAGCACGTATGTTAAAAAGACAACTTAACTATTTCACAGTACAATTTAACAACTGTGTACGTGCTCACTTCTATTAAGGCACCTGATTATTATTCACCTTATATTTATGTGCTAAGCAGCAGGGCAAAAAAAAAAGAATTAAGAACTCTTTTTCACTATCAGTGACTCCTGCTACTTACTTGGTACTCACTAGAGAAGCACGTGGCGTATTGAGGGACCTGACTTTGTTCTGAATGCTTCTGGCCAGACCGTCCTTTGGAATAAGTCCCTGAGACTCTGGTTTGGTGGTCATCTCACAGTTTGCTGAGTGAAGCACTAACCATCTCTACAAATACTTTAAAATACTGAACAGAGCTATTAAATACATTCCGGAAGCATTTAAGGACGTTAATGTGGATAATTTAGAATTTTTAGGACAGAGCAAAGACCCAGCTGGACTATAACAGCGTTCTTTCTTGGGTTTTCTTTTTTCCAAACGATCGCCTCTGTTTCTACCGGAAACAGGACCCGTGCTGAGGACAGGATTCAGGTCACCCGCCGCGTGGGGGCGCTCAAGGCCTTTGTATTGGCAGGAGACCCTTTCTTTTGAGAGAACGGTAAGGAAGGAGTGTCCTTATTATGAAGGCTTCCCCTTACCTCTTTCTCTGTCCCCATCTTCCCTTCCCTCGACCTTCCTCTTCCCAACTACTTTAAACAATTCCACAGCAGGAAGCCTCCAGATTAAGTGTGTCAGAGAGTCCCTTGTGAGGCCTCATAACGTCACATCATCAGTTTGTGTCGGTGGTTCCTTATTTTCTTTACCAAAGTGGGGAAAAAAGAGATAGTGAGGCCAGGTCAGCCTTTGGGCCCCGAGCCACGGATGGAGCTGGAAAAAGGACCCCGCGTCCCAGCAGGAGAGCCGAAGTAACTGCCCCAGACCCCACAGCCGGGGATGGAGGAGCTTGGACTCGGACGCAGGGCCGTGCTGGCCCCAAAGCCAGCGGTTTAAGAGCTGAATTCTCCTCTAGCAGAAACGACACAGTCGTCTGTCACCTGCCGTGTCTTCAGCTAGAATTCCCTATTAACTGGCACGTTGCTCTGCTGCCAAAACAAGCCCTGTTTACGACGCAAACCCTCAGGGCCCCCCGTAATCATCAGAAAGATGAAACAGCGTTCCCGGTGCTTTATTAGGTGTGCTTTATGATGTTGTAATTCTTCGAAAATTTTTTGTCCGTAAATCACCAACAGAGTGACAGTTTAATCCTTCCTTTTCTTGAGGCATAATTAGCGCTGGGTGGCTTTAATGTGAATATTCGAATGCCGCATTCCCTTACTGCGTTGGGTAGTTGGGTGTTCCCAGCACTTAATAAATGTATGCGTTTGTGAAGTTTTCCAAAGAACACCGGCGATTGCCAGGAAGATAAGTGCTGTGCACATGCCTTCCAAACAGCTAAATTCATGGAGTTCAGGCCCGAGACATCGCTGCTCTTTCTTGGAAGAGTGTTTTCCCCTGGCAAGAAGAGACGTGAAGTTAAAACGAAAGCCCCGTGCTCTTGAATCGGTTAGTTTGCGGTTCATAAACCACAGTCCTGCAGGCGGAGTGTAAAATTGCCGAAAACCATTGATTTCTGCTCACGGTGCTTCTCGGAGACCGGAGTCGTCTTCATTGCTTCTCTGGTTGAGGAAAGCTGTGCGCTGCGGGAGGCCACGGGTGAAATGTCAGCCAGTAGTAAGATTATCCTTAGCAGTGGCCTGACTCCATCTCGTCTTTTTGTTGGGTTTTCAAAGGCAGCGTCTTGACCACTTGAAGGAGAATTTGAAATCTCTTCACAAAGGGGTTCAGGGCAAAAAGGTATTCTGGTGTCTTGGGAGAGGTCCTATAGAGATAGGTTTTAAAAAGTAGGGTGTGAGCAGGGGAGGGGCAGAGGTGGGGCGGGGGGAGAGAGAGAATCCCAAGCAGGGTCCGTCTGCACTGATAGTGCGGGGCTCGAAGTTACCAACCGTGAGATCACGACCTGAGCCGAAATCCAGAGTCAGATGCTTAACCGACTGAGCCACCCATTACTCCTAAATAGCTTTTCTCCCTTTGTCTTTTTTGGGGGGTGGGGGGGAAAGGAGGAAGACAGGGAGTTGCGTAGAAGGATGCAGCGATCACCATACCCGCATGAATGTGGTGTTTGGGGGCTAACCCGGTCGCTTTTAGGGGGAGCCCCTCGTGGCTCCAGTGGGGGGTGAGGCAGCGCTCACACATTCTGCTTGTCCGTGGCGGTTACACTGAGAAGAGTAAGGACGAGATCGAGTTTATGTCGGTAGGGATTTCCCGATTTATACTCTGTTACATTCCTTCTGGTTTTCCATGTTAAAATAAGCTCCTTGCTTCGTTACCGAGATAATAAAAAGAGATGGTAGTTTGGGCTGCTGCGGTTTTTATTTGAAAGCTCATACCTGCAAAATGTATACTTGGCAACTTTTACGTAAGTCTCCCGCCACCCCGATTTCTTTGGACGCTTTTCTGCTCCGTGAAGTCCAAAAATCTGGGCACCTTTGGTGTGGCGGGAACAAGGCTGGCTTTGGAACCAGACGGAACGGAGACCGAGGGCCAGCTCTGCCCCTTCCTCTAGGCCAGAGAGCACTGAGCCTGTCCGGACCCTCGTTTCGTTATCCAGAGCAGAATTAAGTATGCTCCCCTTGCGAGGTTTTTGTAGAAGCTGGAGGAAACCTGTCTAAAACACCTCACAGGACTGGCCCCTCATCCTAGGGGGTGTTGCATAGACGGCGGTAGCTTTCAACATTGACTGACTGTGTGACCTTGGACACATTATGTAACCTCTTTGTGCCTTGGTGTTGGTTTTTTTATTGTCCATCTGTAAAATAGGGCTAACGAAAGTGCACCGGGCTTGGAAGGGTGCCGAGGGTTCGGGAACGTTCACAGAAGGGGCTTTGCGTGTAGGAAGCCCTCCTTGGGGGTTAACTGCTGCTCACTCTTGTCACTGTTGTCACCAGTCCAGCTACCACAGGGGACCTACCGGTGGTCCTTACGGAGTTGACAGCCCCGTACCGAGGTCCTATCGAAGCACGCAGATGCGGCCGGCATTAAAGTAGTGCTTGCAAACTGATCAGTGTTTCGAGAAAGCTAAAGTCCCGGCCTCGAACATAATAAATACTCAGGAGAGTTTGTTAACTTTAAACAAAAGAAAAAAAGGATGGAGGAGTACGTGAACCGGGAAAGTCTGGCCTCTGGGACCTTAGACTGACTGTCCTCTTGCAGTGCCTCTGTGATGGCTCCAAAAATAAATCCCTGCACTCTTCTCCCTTCCCCAGAGCCGTTGACTCACAAGCAGAAGTTGCCAGTGTGTTCTTTTTTTTTTTCTTTTAAGCTTGTTTTTATTTATTTTGAAGTAGAGAGTGAGTGGGAAAGGGGCAGAGAGGGGAGGGAGGAGAGAATCCCAAGGAGGCTCCAAGCTGTCAACCCAGAGGCTGACACGGGGCTCAAACCCATGAACCATAAGGTCATGACCTGAGCCGAAGTCGAACACTTAACACACTGAGCCACCCAGGCGCCCCTGCATTTTGTTAATTTAGGAGGCAGTCTGGCGACCAATTGGACTTGTTTACAGTCCCACCAGGAATATCGGAGAGTGCCTGCTCCCTCTGCCCTTTCCAGAACTTCCTGGTCACACTGTCCTAATCTGAAGGTGATACAATGTTTCTGTTTGCACCTCTTTCCCTAACTTGAAGCTGAATGTTTTTCCATGCGGTGGGAATTACTACTGTTTCTTTTTTCTGTGCTCCTCTTCCTCTTTACCTTTCTTTTCATTCGTTACTAATGAATTGGTCACTTAAGAATTGATGTCGCAGATACTTAAAATTTCTGTATAGTCAGATAGGTCTTCTTTCATGGCCTCTGGTTTCAGTCTTGACGAGAAAGGTTTTTCTGAGATGATTGAAAAGTTCCCCCTTGTCTTCTCTACTGATACTTTTATAATTTGTGTTTTATCTTTGAATCCCGGAGTCCGGGGAATCTGTGCTTAATCGTAAGAATGGATTGAGCTTCTGTTTGCCTGAGTGGCTGGGCACAGATGGCCCGAGTGCAGAACACAGCCCACAGCAAGTTAGTGTTGTGGTACCATTAAGAATTCCCGCAAATTAAAATGCCCGGATTGTCCTGTTTAATTCACACCCACCGCTCTGTCCCCTCCCCACCCCCCACGAACTTCTTTGGGATAGAAGAAAGCCTTCCGCCTTGTTGCCAATTTACCACTAATTGAAGCACATTGGTATTTATTCTTGGCATTGCATTGATCAAGAGGCCAATGTTTGGCCGCCTTATTGGCGCTGAGGAGGCATCTCAGCCCATCAGCCCGCTGTTTCTTAGTAACAGTTGCTACTTTATGGTGTCCAAGATCAGATGACTTCAGGCAAGTAGGAAATGGAAAAGCCGTGGTAGCGATTTTCCTCGGGGAAGCCTGGCATTCTGGAGTGTGGAGAGAATTCGTTTATTTCCTTATTTTTTAATAAGTTGTTTAAGCAGTTGTTGACGCTGCTGCGCCTCGTGGGTTTGGGGACTTATAATTTTACTGACTGCTATCTGTTACTGGAGAAACTTCTTTAGGGTTCAAAAAATTATTTTTAATTATTATTGTTTTGCTAGCAAGCTAGCTCCTTCTATCCAAAATTAGCAACCAGAGTTCTAGATTCCCTGGGCCATGGTTTCCCCACGCCAACCTCCCCAGCGGGAGATGGTGAGGCTACAGTTTGATCCTGCCAACTTCTCGGAAATATTCCGGGCCCACCTGCAGGGTTGGATGTCCGTCCCTGCAGTAGGAAAGTGTCTCTGAGCCTAAAGCAGCTGCCTCACTAATGTCTTACTGTTATCAGAACTAGGTAACGTGGCCCAGGTGAATCTGAATACCAGTTTCGGGCCTAATAAAACAATAAGCCATCCAAAAAAAAAAAAAAAACCACTCAAAGCCAGATAAAATCCAGTGGGCTGGGGCGGCTTATTTTTGTTCTCACTCTTTATGTCTTGTGTCAGATATGTCCTTACAGAAGTATCTCTTGGGGCCCCTGGGTGGCTCAGTCGGTTAAGCCTCTGACTTTGGCTCAGGTCACGATCTCCCAGTTCGTGAGTTCGAGCCCCACATGGGGCTCTGCCCTCATAGTGCGGAACCCGCTTAGGATTCTCTTTCTCTTCCTCTCTCTGCTTCTCTCTCTCTCTCAATCTCAATCTCTCTCAATCTCTCTCTCTTTCTCTCTCAAAATAAACCTAAAAAAACGTATCTGTTAGCTTTTCCCCAGTGTTCTTTTTATAGCCGGACCTTTCTCCATCAACATTTCATTTTGTTTTTAAACACGTGCACACGCTCACCCGCATTGAGCCTAGAACTCACTTAACTTGCTTTAAGGAAAAGCTAGTACAGGAGACTCTGGATGTAGCCCTGACTTTGCTATTATTTTTTAGCCATAACCCCTGACTTGTGCTGGCAGAGGTGTTAGGGATGATCTGGCGTTCCGTACGAAGAGACAGAGATCCACAGAAGTGAACGGCTGTTCAGGATTGTAGACAGTGGTCAAGACCAGACTTTGGACTCCCATGTCAGCGCGCTCACAGCCTAACACAGTGACGTCCGAATCATTCCTGGTAGTTTGCTTTAGGGCGTAGGGACCATACCGTGTATCTAATGAGCATGCCTTAGAGCAGATCTGTCCCACAGAGTAGCGCTTCTCAAAATCGATTCCGGGTGTGTGAACAGGCATCCGCACGGAAGAAAGAAGGCAGTATTGAGAGGCTGTCTCATTTTTTACAGAGTATCTTGGGGGTGCTGATGTCTAGGCAAACACCTCAGTAACTCAAAGCCTGAGGAATTCCTGACTCGATTCCCTGCTGACAGGGCCAGTCATTCTGGCGTTGGTCACTCGGAGGAAAAACAATCTACCTGCCGTGCTTCTCAGCAGCGGGCCAGCGTCCGTGTCCACAAGGTCTCTGCCATGGTTCTGTCCAGGGTCCTTCCCTTGGGAAGTTGTGGTGTCGAAGGGCAGAGCAGGGGGAGGAGGAGAGGCACAGGTGTCTCCTGGCCTGTAACTCACACCTGAGCTGGGGGGAGCGCCCTTAATAACGTGATAGGTAAACTGAGGTAACTCACCCACGTTGGACCTTAACCAGATGTCTGCAGAACGCAGCTTGAAGGAGACCGAAGACAGAACCTCCTGGACGAGCTCACCACGCGGGAGACGCTGCTGCTGGCGTCCTTCAGGAACGAGGGCGCGGAGCCCGACCTCATCAGGTACGCCGTTTTCCGTCACGGGGTTACGCGGTTGGGTGGAAAGCGCCCCTCACCACGATCACGGATGTGTTTCCCGAACGGCTTTACTCCACCAGTAGAGTCTGTCCAGATCCTTTATAGTGTGTGCCTTGTCAGGGGCTTTCAGTTTAGCGTTCTCTGGTTTTCTGGATTTAGTGACCCAGATATGTTGGGCGGAATCTCGTCCCGTGGGGAGACTGTTGGAATGGAATACGGACCAAGTCGGAAAATTTCCCCTGCGTTCTTTGGTTGTGCTTTCTGCTGCGCTAGCTGTCTCTTCAACTCCTGAAGTCACGTGTCGGCCTGTGTGGGAAAGCGGGGTGTGTTTTTCCTGGCACGTTTGGGAGCCTGTGTCCTGGTCAGACTGGAGTCGGTGCTCACCAAGGTAGGGCAGTGTGGCTGTTGGACCCTGGCCCGTTCTGTGCCCGTGAGCCATTCCCACGCCTTGGAGAAGACAGCGATGTCCACCCAGCTCTGCTGGAAGAGGCCCGGGGAAGCGGCCAGCTCTCCAGGGTTGGGGTTAAGGATCCCTATGCGATCCCTACCTCTTCGGAACTGCCCCTCTCCTCTCCTTCCGGAACTCTTGTAACTTCACCGTGGGAACCATCACGATGGTTCAAGGAAACGAACTTAGTGTAGAGGCGTCTTCGCCACCAGGGATGATGCTTTCATTCTGCAGAGCGACTGACTTCCGCTTACTGCCCAGTTAGGAATGACGTGGCTTCCCACGGGCAGTGGTGTTTGCCCACTGGCCACGAGTTCCTGGGCAGTTACATGGAGGAGGGGCACGGAGGGCCCCAGGTCAGTACGATATGCCGTCAGGATTGCAGACCACTGCCCTGGGGTGAGTGGGGGGAGGGAGACAGTTTCCTGTCGGCCCCAGACGTTGGGGGCGTGTGATCCAGGGATACGAGAGAGAACTCACCAAAGGCAGGAAGCTGAATGGAATCCTAAGTTGTTTCTGTGGCAGAATGAAGCCCAGGGGTCCGAGAGGGAGGAGTGTCCCAGGCGGGGGACTGGAAGAAGCCTGACGGGGGCCAGATAGCTCTCTGGAGGTGTGCACTGGGTGGAGGCGGCGATCCAGGGCCAGTGAAACAACACACGGGCAAGGGGTCCACGGTGCACAGTCAGGGGCGGGGGCTTCTAAATACCTCTGCTTCCTGGCCGCGGAGGTGGTGGTTATGATGGACAGTAACAGTTACCCCCCAGCCGGAGTTTGCTCTGTGCCAGGCTCCACTTACAGGATGCGGAAGGGGCCACCTTGTGTATCCGGTCTCGTGGTTTTGCCCTTCTCTTGGTCCCCTCTTGCTGTCCCACATCGTGGCTCCTGGGACAGTCTCCGTATCCTTGTTACAGAGTGACTGCCTAGGAGCGTGTTAGACGCAGAATCTCAGACCCTGCCCCCGACCTTCTGGGTCTGTGTTTCTAAATCAATTTTTAAAAAAATTTTTTTGAGAGTGAGCGTGCCAGAGTATGCAAGGGACAGGGGCAGAGACAGAGGCACAGACTCCGAAGCAGTTCCAGGCTCTGAGCTAGCTGTCAGCACAGAGCCCGATGCGGGGCTCGAACCCACGGACCGTAGGATCATGACCTGAGCCGAAGCTGGACGCTTAATTGACTAAGCCACCCGGGTGCCCCTACCCTTTGTTCTTAATGGTGGAGCTGGGCATCTAAGTCACCCAAGGGACTTATTAAAACAATAAAAGGAAAGAGAGATGGAAAAAGACATACAGGTGGGAGGGGCGGACACGTGGTGTCACAGTGAGGAGCCTGGCAGGAGGCCCGGGTCGCAGTCACAGGGGGTGTGAGGCCGCCGCTTTGCATCCACCGTCGGTGCCACGGGAAAGCCCACGTCTGCCGCACGTTTCCTGGGTCCCAGGCACGTGCTGAGCTCCTGGAGACCTTCCTGATGGCCACGTTGCAGTGGGGAAACTGAAGTTTGGGGTGGGGGGGGTCAGGTAACTTGCACAAGACTCTGAAACCGACAGGCCTGGGGTGTGGATCTCATCCAGATGTGGGGGCGTCGGCACTGTGAACCCACACCCACCGCTCCGCGAGCCACTCCAGCCTGGCGTTCGGCTCGGCCCGTGGCTTGCTGGTCGCCCACACATCTGGGCTTCAAAGGCAGTGACCTTGGGCTGCGGGAGGCGCGCTGCCTCTTTCACTGTTGTCAGGACACGACGAGGGGATCAGTGTGCGAAGCGCTTTGTGAACCCCAAAACCTTTACAGACGCAAGATGTTCCTCCGGCGACGGTGCCGCTGCTGTCCCCACCCCTCTTGTCCTCACCCCTCCCCCACGGGGAGCTCCTGTCTCCCCCCCCCCGCCCCCCCGCTACCTCCCGCCTGACCAGTCTTGTTCCAGGGTGCCCGCTCCCCTCCCCTCCCCCGCTGGGCCCCCTTCCTCAGTGCCCGGCTTGCTGCCGACTCACTAGCATGTCAGTCGCGTGTAAATTCTCGTGGCGGGCTCGGTGGCCGGCAGGGACAGTGGACGCCTCCTGCACCCAGCGCACATGGACTCATGGGAGAATTTGAGCGTAGTTGTGGATCCGTGCAGAGGTGTGTGGGGTGAGGGCCTGCTGAGACCAGCGCCTCTGCCCGTCCTGTTTCCGCTGACCCACACAGCTGGCCTACACGTGTGGCTGGGGACAGGGAAGCCACGCCAGAGAGGAACCATGAGGGGACAGTGACCAAAGTCCTGGGGGTTTGAATCACTGAGGCCGCCAGCCGGGTTTATTTATACCCTTTCAAGATAGGACCAAGGAAACGTAGAGGTCGCGTTGTGTTAGCTCAAAGAACAGAAGTCTGGAATAGTTCGGAGCAGCTTCCGGAATTGTTGCAATGCGCGTAAGCACCGTGGGGGCAGAAGGGGCTCCTGAGGAGTGATTTGAAGACGGTGGGAATGGAGAGAATACTCTGTTCCGGGTGGCACAGGGACCAGCCAAGAGGAGGAGCTGGTGTGGCCCTGCTGGCATCCTGCACAGAGTCAGTCAGTGCAGGTAAAAGGAGGCAAGCTTGTGGTCGGTGGCCTGGAAGGTGGATTGTTGGGGATTCCCCGTTGAGCCCGGATCGCTTTAGACCAGATGATGGCGTGCACCCCAACAGGAACGTGTGTGCATGCGCCTGTCTGCAGGCGTCTGCCAGGGCTGCCACATCGGGGCGCCACACGCCGGGGGCTTACCTACCAGAGATGTCCTTCCTCACAGGCCGGGGGGCCGGGAGGCCAGGCCCATGCGTCCTCAGCAACATCGTGCCCTCTGACAGCTGTGACGGAGGGTCTGTTCTAGGCGTCTGTCCGGGCCTCGTAGGTGGCCGACTTCTGTGTGTCTTCAGCACGGCCGTCCCCTGTGCACACCCACGTCTGACATCTCTGTGCCCAGGCTCCCTCTTCTCATACAGCTTCCAGGCGTGTTGCATTATGGGCCACCGCATCGATCCCACTGTAACTTCCCTCTTTAACGAACCTGCCTCCAAATACCGTCACGTTCTGAGGTACGTACCAGGGGTTAGCACTTTAACCCCAAATTCATAGGGATTTTTTGTGGGGACACAATTCCGCCCACAACTCAGCCCGGAAAGTGCCCGTCCTGTGACATTCCAGGAGGATCTGGTTGACGGGAGGACGCATACTAGATAGACGCGTTCTCGAATATTACGTAGGCGGACCCTTGGGAAATCTGGTTTCGGGCCATGAAATGGACACTGAGGCCGCACTGACGCAACCACCTTCTGAGAAGACGGCGGCTCTGTGGACGTACTGGAGACCAGAAATGTCTGTGGGCAAGCGGATGCGTGAGTGAAGGTCAGTCATTCTAGCAGTGGATTGTCATTCGTGGGAAGTCAGAGCCTCTGGTCTTTGATGTCACTCACCCGGCGACATCAGAGTTATTTTGCCCTCTGAGCCCCTAATCCCCACCCTCGAGACCTCCGCTTCCACCCCCGGCGTCCCGTCCCCCGGTCATTCTTTCACCGGCCTTCGGAGGCTCCGAGTTCACATGCAGACATGACCAGGCTGCGTCCGCGGTTCGGCGTGTCCTCTTGCGCCCTGACCGTCAGGTTGCCCGGTCCTTTCTGACACCAGCCGCCAGGGACCTTTCGGCTCTGTCTTCGGAGGGACCTCATTCCCTTCCCTGCCGCTCAGTTTCTGTGACTCACACCGACTTCCTCGGGCCTCTGGGCGGTGACTTCCCGGTTCTGGGCTCCCCAGCATCCCTCTTACTTCTGTAATCTCTGGACTCCTCTGGCATTTTTGCTTGCTTCTGTCATTCTTTACATAAGTGTGGGTCACGTTGTCACTGGAGGGGGCGTGGCGGGGGCTTGGTGGCACATGTCTCTGCCTTAGGTCACCACCACCTAAGGAAAGCCTTATCAGAACCTTCAAATGTGGTAGACACGCTGCTGTGGCACACGTTGCCGTGAATGCTGGCCCGCCAGCAGACCCGGGCCGGCTTGCTCGTCAGTGTCCCGGTCCCCTGACAGCCGGCAGCCAGAGGGCGGGGTCGGTTTCTCCGATGGGGACTCGCAGGGAGCCCGGGGAGCCCCTGCTTCTGCCTCTCCTCCCTGTTTCCTTTGTGTGACCCCGCTCCGCCCTTGCCCGCACCCGAACCCTTAGCCTCCTCTCTCCTGGGGTCCCCCTGCTTTCCCCTTGCTCCTCGCTTATTAAGGGGAGAAGGGTATTGTCAGGCCTTAGCTGGGATTAGCGTTTCCCTTACACAGACGGGGGCGCGGCGATCACGCAGCCGAACGTGTGGCTGTCATGTGACGTGATCTGAGCTGTACCTTCAGGATTACCGATCATTATTTTAGAGCAGCAAACCTTGATGGGAGCCTGAGGTCCAAGCAAGCGGTTTCTGACTAACTTAGGGCATTTGGAACCTTGTTAAAGAAGTCTCCGCGCAACAATGCCTCTCAAGATAATCCGCGACTTATAAGGACGCTGCTTAAAAACCCTCCTGCCCTTTCTGCTTGAGAGCATCGCTGAGTCTCACAATTCGTTAAACCTTTGCCTGTAGAGAGAGAGGAAACAGCAGTCATCGCACGCACGGCCGGGCTGCTCGGTGAGCATCTCCAAGATTATGTGATTAGCTCGGCAGTCGTGGGTGGCTAATTGGCTAAGCTTTAATCCTCACACCGCTGGCCATAGTGAGGATTATAGGAAATAGGAAGTTGTGTAGATGTTGGGAGGGTAGCCGTGCGTCAGGAATGGCATATTAGGACGCAGACCAATTGCTAAAATCAAGAGTAGCGATGACAACGGAACGTTCTCGTTTTCTTAGACTGTTGCCGTTATGAATGTGACGTCTTGGGGCTTCCTTTGAGCTGTTCTTTAAAAAAGTATGATACTTCCAGTTTGTCTTTCACGTCACTGTAGGGAAACCTCAGTGGACAAAAGAAAAACTGACATTAAGTTTTTTTTTTTTTTTAACATTGTTTTACATGAAAACCAGCCCTCCCTCGTTTTACGTCTTTGTACAGCCTGAGTTTTAAGAAGGATGATTCATATCTGATTCTCCTTACATTTCCTAAAGAATCATCGCTTGAGATTTTATGTTTCCTAAAGTTATTAACACAGGAGCAACCTACTTTTCTAAAAGTTGGAACAACCAGGGGGCGCCTGGGTGGCTCTGTGGTTAAGCTTCCCATCAGGTCATGATCACCTGGCTTGCGAGTTCGAGCCCTGCGTCGGGCTTGGGATTCTGTCTGGTTCTCTCTGCCCCTCCCCGGCGTGTGCTCTCTCTCTCTCTCTCTCCCCTCCCTCCCTCCCTCTCTCTCAAACAAAAAACAAAAACAAAAAGGAAGTGGATGGCTGGGTCACGGTGGATGCACTGTGGCTGTCACGGAAGCAATGCAGAGTTTTAAGTGAGTGCCTGGTTCCATCCAGTCCCCCCCAGAGACCGGGTCACCACCCCTTGGTTCCCAGTTCAGTGTCCTATGTGAAGACTGTCATTTCTTAGTAGAGTTTTCCGCGGCTCCTGTATATAGTTGTAAGGAACAAGGTTAACCAGGAAATGCCCCTGTGTTTCTTTTTAGTGCTCTCACGATTTTATTTTATAACTGTTAAATATTTGATCCATTTGCAATTCAATTTGGGAAGGGTATGAATCCCACTGTTTTTTTACTTGGCCACCTGAATTTTTGGATGAGTGTTTTTCCTGAATGATCCATTTTCACAAATTTTGAGATGGTGAGCTTTATACTATTACACATCTGTGTGTGTGTGTGTGTGTGTGTGTGTGTGTGTGTGTGTATCTATCTGCTTCTGGACTTTCTGGTGTGTTCTGTGGTCTCTCTGACTACCCATGTGCCAGCACCTGTTGAGTCTGTATTATAAGTTTTAATACATTATGGTCTCCTGTCATTACACTCCTTCTTAAAAAAATCTTTATTTGAGAGAGAGAGAGCGAGCGAGCATGAGCAGGGGGAGGGACAGAGGGAGAGAAAGAGAGTAAAAATCTCAAGCAGTTGTTAGCGTAGAGCCCAATGTGGGACTCAATCCCATGACCCTGGGATCATGACCTGAGCTGAAATTAAGAGTCAGACACTTGGGGGGGCGCCTGCTTGGCTCAGTCAGTTAAGCGTCCGACTTCGGCTCAGGTCAAGATCTCACGGTTCATGGGTTCAAGCCCCTCGTTGGGCTCTGTGCTGACAGTTCAGAGCCTGGAGCCTGCTCAGAATCTGTGTCTCCCTCTCTGTCTGACCCTCCCCTGCTCACTCTCTGTCTCTCTCTGTCTCTCTCTCTCAAAAATAAATAAAACATTAACAAAAATAGAAAAGAGTCAGACACTCGACAGAGTGAGCCACCCAGGCACCCTTTTACTTTTTAAGAGTTTTGGTTTTCTTTTTTAAACATGAATTCTAGAATCGGTCAACCTGGTTTTTAAAAGGGAAAAATAGCTGTTTTTTAAAATTGGCCCTCCATGAGATCTCGGGACCTTTACAACACGGGCTCTTCCTCTCCAGGAAGGTGGGTGTGCCTGCACTGGTCACGGCGTCGCTCAGGGCGCTCTGAACCGCTTCTCTGAGCGAGCTGTGCACGTTTCTGATTTGATGTATTGTGAGGTATTTTGCGTTTTTGGTGGTTTCAGATTCCGTGTTTCATGCGTGGTGCTTTTCAGTCATTTGGAGGGAAGCTGTTCACATCTGATGCCTGCTGATTAGTGTCATAACCACTTTCTTAACGCTCTGATTGTTTCTAGGCTTTCTTTTGATTCCCTTATATTGTCCAGTTGTTTGTTTTATTTAAAAACATTTTTTTGATGTTTACTTATATTTGAGACAGAGACAGAGCGCGAGCGGGGGAGGGGCAGAGAGCGAGGGAGACACAGAATCCGAAGCAGCTCCAGGCTCCGAGCTGTCAGCACAGAGCCCAATGTGGGGCTTGAACTCACAAACTGTGAGATCCTGACCTGAGCCGAAGTCAGAGGCCCAGCTGACTGAGCCCCCCAGGCGCCCCTCTGTAACCACGTCAGACAACTATTTGACCGTGTCTCCCAAAACTGAGCTGTACACAAGCGTGCGTGAGACCATTTATAGTAGCATTCTTCTTCTTCTTCTTTTTTTTTTTTTTTTTTTAGTGTTTATCATTTTTGAGAGAGAGAGAGAGCAGGAATGAGCAGGGGAGGGGCAGAGAGAGAGGGAGATACAGGATAAGGAGCAGGCTCCAGGACCTGAGCTGTCAGCACAGAGCCTGACGCGGGGCTCGAACTCACAAACCATGGGATTGCGACCTGAGCTGAAGTCGGACACTTAACGAGCGGAGCTGTCCAGGGGCCGTGTAGCGGCGTCGTTCTCAACATTCGCACCTGGAAGGACCCTGGGAGCACCTGCGCTGGGGGAGCACGTCACGGCGTGTTTATCCCGCGGCACGACACGCGGGGGGACCAGGGTCCGCAGCTATGCACCAGGCACCGCGCGGATCCCACAAACACAAAGCAGAGAGTCCGACGTCAGAGCACGGCGAGCCGCAGACCGCATTCCCGTAGCGGCAGAGCGGACTCACGGCGTTACCGATCACCAAAGTGGGTCCCTTTGCGGGAGGCCCTGAGCAAGAAGGGGGCTGAGGGATCCTGGTGTTCCGCTGGCTTGCCGTTTCTTGCGGGGGCGGTGACTGACCGGGGGTCCCCTCTGCGGGTCGTTTTGAGCTGCATAGTCACGACTCTTCTGTGTGTCTGTTCTACTCGAGCTGAAACGTACGCACAGGGGCACCTGGGCGGCCCGGCTGGTTGAACGGCCACCTCTTGATCTTGGCTTGGGCTCATGGGATCGAGCCCCGTGTCAGCTCCATGCTTAGCGTGGAGCCTGCTTGCGATTCTTTCTGTCTCTCTCCTCTCCCTCTCCCCTGCTCACACTCTCTCTCTCTAAAAAATAAAAAAAAATAATAAAAATAATTAAATTATGTATAGAAATATGTATATACACACATTTTTATATACTATATATACAGACAAGTGTGTATCTATCTGTATAGATTTATACTTGCGTATGTATATATGCTTCTGAGTATAATGTAACATATAACAACATGTAACATATAATGTAGGAAGTAATAGTGTATGCCCATATGATACATGTATACTTACAAGTAAACACTTATAAATATGTCATATGTATACTTACATATAAATCTACTTATAAGTATAAGCACTTACAAATCTATATAATTATGTATATATATGTGTATCCTTATAAGCACTTATAAATATATACAACCACATACGCTTACGTAGGAGCACACATACCTATATACACTTCACGAGTGTATGTACTCCTACATGGGCGTGTGTGTATACATGGACGGGGGGGACACCCCCCCCCCCCCGGTGTCCTGAACAGGCCACAAGGTGGAGCTGTAGGTCAGGAGAACTCGGTACATGACTCAGCCCTTCCCAGTTTCTAGATTTTGGAAAGTTAGGATTTTTCTCCCGGGAAAGTGAGGGGGGGTGTTCGGCTGCTGGTGCCGCCCACCTTCGGAGCAGGGACACGGCCACCCTTCTGTTCTCTCTCCCTCACTCCCTCCCTCCCCTTCCTCTGTGACAGCCTGTGTGTCATTTGAAAACTTGCCCTCGGTGACTGTATACCCCTGCCTGTCTGTTCTCTCTCTCTCCTTCTCCCCCCTTCGTCTTCCTTCCTTGCCTTTAGATCTTTCTCTTCCATTTCTCTTTCCCCCTTAAAAAAATACTAACATTTGAATCTGGCATTTATTGATTTTAGGTTTTCTTTTTCCCTATTCTTAATTTTAAAAGCAGAGGGCTGCTTTCTGCACCGCCTTCCATAACCAACATTGTAGGTCTCGGTTCCCCTGATGCCTTCCCTCCCGTGGCTCCCCTCCCCTGGGGAAGTGACTCCTCCTTAATTGGATTTGAAACAAATTATCAACATGGCAGGAGCTCATTCTAACCAGTCAAGCCGTGCTGAGGTGCAGCGGGAAATTCATTCTCTCCCTTCCCTCCAGCGCGCTGTCCTGTGTCCCACAGTAACTAGTGCTAGCTGGATGGTTTCCCTCCAGATATTTATCTGTATTTATACAAATATTTAAAAATATATTTGCATATGTACGCAGTTTCCTTTTTCTCCCCCCCCCTTTTTTTAATGAAGACAGAGCTCTTCTCTACATACTACTGTCACTTATCTTTTTCATTTAAACTTGGAAAGTCCTCCAAATCAATAGCTCTAACAAATTCTTTTTAAATTAAATAAAATTGCTTTTAATGTTTATTCATTTTGGAGGGAGAACGACAGCGTTCAAGAAGGGGAGGGGCAGAGAGAGAGAAAGACACACAGAATCTGAAGCAGGCTCCAGGCTCCGAGCTGTCAGCACAGAGCCCGACGTGGGGCTCGAACCCACAAACTGTGAGATCATGACCTGAGCTGAAGTCAGATGCTTAACCAATGGAGCCACCCAAGTGGAAGAAATGAGCCCTGAGTCAGCAGTTGCAGAAATAGTAGAATTTGCGTATTTTCCTTCTTACTTGGGTCTTTTCTCGAGCTCCTGCAGTAGACTGATAATTTCCATTCAAGCCTCCAGGTCGGTGCCCGGCGGTTGTAGAGACGCCTACCTAATGGCGCTTACGGGTCCGTTGGGTCCCGTCCCCGTCTCAAGGGAGCGTGAGAAGCATGGGCTCCCGTCTCGGGAACTGGAGCGCTTCGACGGGAAGACATGAGTTGATACGATTCACAGCAGGACCGTCGAGGTGGGAATGACGACGTGCAGGTGGCTCACGGTTTCTGCGCGGCTCGGACGCGCACACCTTTGTCGTTGCCACGCGTGGGTGGCCTTGTATGCCGACTAGCGTTTCTGTCCATCCGCAGACAGACACGGATTTCCTCGACAGGGGTAGTCCTCTGCCAGCCGAGGGTTTCCTTGGGTTACACTGGCGTGTTTGTCCTGGAACAGGGTTCATCGGCACAAGGACGTGTCTGTCGCACTTTTTCTTTGTTTTATGAGTGAGGACGGAAGCCAACAAGGGGGGAGACAGTAGGTCGAGACAAAGATGACATCACTGTTGACGCCAGATGCCTCAGTGCTATCGTTAACCTCCGTGGGGCGCCCGTCGGGTTTGCGCTTGAAGGGTGCTCGGTTGTCAAGAACGAACTGGGGGGTGTAGGGCCCTGCTGGTGGAGCCACAGTGTCAGGAGGGCTCAGTGCCCACAACAGAACCCCCCCCCCCATATGTCAGGATCCGGTTGACTTCTGCTCGTTCTGTTTTCAGAAGTGTTTTCACGAGCGCTTTGTGTCCTCGCGGAAGGAGCGCCTTCTGAGTGAATGGCCGTCAGCCTTCTGTCGTTGAATCGCAAGCACTGACCAGCAGATGGCCCCTGGTCACCACACGCTTGGCCGGCAGCTCCTTCCTGCCACTTGGAATTCTTCTGTTTGCTATGCCACCCTGCGCCCCCCTCTTCTAATCCTCAGGAACCCTGACAATCAAACACGGGGGCAAAGGACTGTTCCCTTCGGTTTTATTTTCTAGAACTCGGGTTGCCTGGACGGCTCTTAGGAAGAGCACCCTGGGGTTTCTGAAATTCGGTGTGGAGGCCTAAATAACGACTTGTCATGACCTTTTCTGCCCTATGTGTCTGTTCTTCTGTGAACTGGTTCACCAAGTTTTTAACTTAAAGTTAAAACTTTTTATTGCTAAACGTGGCCAGCAGCGAGGAAGGAGAAAATGAGACGAGTTTAAAATGAGAAAACTCTTTGACTGCAGTAGATTCTAAAAACGCCACGGCAGGGATCTCCCAGGATGCTGGGCAAGAAGATACTTCCCTTGTCTGAGCTCTTATTTGATCTGGACTCATATTCCAGAAAGACTGTTCGGTCAGCTTAACAAAGTCAGTTGTTGTGTGTTTGCAAAATGCGTGATGTGAGGCATTTATTGTCCCCGGAGCATCAGCTCCTTGAGGTCAGGTATTTCTTTGTGTGTCTGGTTCACTTCTGAGCCCCGAGAATGGGGCCCAGCACCTAGAAGGTGCTCCGTGTGTGTTTGTAGGAAAGATGGATGGGCAGGTGGACATGATGCAGAGAAAGGACAGGACAGTCTTGGACCTGGAGAGGTAGGCCTTCTAGGAGATACGGCTGTCAGTAGACATGGGTTCGTAGCCATAGGTCTTACAGGAGCAGTTTTACTTCGGGGTTCTTCTTAGGAACTATGTGGAAGTTGGAGAAAATTCTGGAAGGAAATAAAAAATTTCCCTTCCCCTAGGCTGTGTCACTTCTCCAAGTTCCCTCCCCCCGCCCGCCCTGTGGGAATTGTCCCCCTATCCCTGTTCCCTCCTGTCAGTCCCTCGCCCAGACCCCCACCACCTTCCGCCTAAATCACCCCAGGCCCCCGGCCCACCTCCCTAGCTGTGGCCTCTCCTCCGCGTCATCCAGGCTGCATATTGTTGCCAGATTTTGCCTCCCAAGAATTTATGTCAAAGAATCTATTTCTGATTGAAATTTGAGCCTCCGGGCATCTTTATATTTACGGAGAGAGACTACCAAGAAAAGTTTCGAGAAAGGAATTAACGCTTTCATCTCGTGGCAGCGTTTGCTCATCTTTTTAGACGGGTCCATCTGGGAGCCTTGCAGACTCCGTCACCTCACTGATGCCCTCAGGACGGGGCCTCTGCTCCCGCCTCCAGCCTCTCCGACCTGTGAAGAGGCAGACACTGAGACATACGTATATGTTTTTTAGACAAAACCAGCCTTTCATACAGTCACCCGGACGTCTTTCTGAGATGCGAAGGAAAGCCACCTCTTGGGAGTCACTGCTTTTTCAATCCCGTTTGGTCCCTAAGGACCCCCTCCCCTGCGATCTGCCAGCTCGCCTCAGGCACTTCCACCTGTCGGCAGAAAGACGGGGTTATCTGTGCACGCCCCGCCCCCCAGCATCATCCTTTAATCCGAAGCATCATTTACTCGGGGCGGATGAGAATGAAGTATCTTTATGATACTTGAAACTCATGAAACGTTTTGGTAAAATCTTTACGAGACAGATCCCCCCCCCCCCCATTTATTGATGTGGTTTTTATTTCACTTCTAGAGAAGTTCCGTCTTGAAAGAACACGGGCGGAAGTTAACTGATTTATTAACAACAACAACTAACACTTCAGGTCTGCCCCAGGCTCAGAAGCAGGGTATTCAGCACTTGCCTTCGTTAACTTTTCAGAGGACGCCTCGCTCGCGTATAAGAGAAGGTGGGGCTGGAAGGTGTCGTCGTGGAAGAATTCACGCGGGACCCTCTCCATCCGCCTGAATGGGATCAGGCTTTGCCCCGGAGTCTTGGGGGGCTGGAGCAGTAGACTGAGTTCTGTTGTGCTTCTCTCTTCTCTGGTTTTAATCTCTCAAGGTAAAGATGTTAACTGCCCCTCTCGTTGTGTCTGTCTCCGGCCTCGGAAGCTCACTGGTTTCCTGGTTCTGTTTCATAAGCGTGTGCTGAGCGTCTGTTCTCTGGCCTATTGCAAAGCGCTGCGTTGTTTTTTTTGTTTGCGTTTTTGTGTTTTTGTTTTTTGGGTTTTTTTTGCTCCTAGGAGTATGAACATGACTGTCCTGTGGCCTCTTTCCTCGAAGAGCTCATAATTTAGGAAGGGAGACAGATGAGTAAATAGCTAACTGCAGTCCTGCTCACTGAATGCCACGCTAGAGGTTCTGGACAGAGTGCCCTGGGAGCACCGGCGAGTGATTGATTCGAGGGAAGGGGGTGGGGTGGCCTGGGGACGGGGATCAGGAAAGACCAAACTGGAGAAGTGACATTTGAGTTGAGCCTTCGGGGATGAATAGAATTTTGCCAGATGGACAAAGGGGGTGGGGGTGGGGACCCTCCAGACTCATACAAAAACATGAGAGTGTGGAAGTTTGTGCCTTTGTGTGAGCAGTGGTGAGCGGTCGGTAGGGCTGAGGGGAGGGGAGGGGTGTGGAGGGGGTGTCGGCGCGTTGACGCGGAGCAGATCCCTGGGGCCACGTCCGGCCGAACGTCCACCCTGGCCTCTTGGGAGCTGGGGAAGTTTCGAAACAAACGTCACGGCCTGACCTCTGTTCTAGAAAGAGGGTTCTGGGAGCAGAGCCTAAGGCGATTTGGATGCAGGTGACTGGGCGCACAGGGGACCAGTCACAAGGCCGCAGCCGTGCTCCCCAGGGGAGGTGACGAGGGTCAGAGGCA
>PJEM01014872.1:0-31844 GCA_004023845.1 Helogale parvula | reverse complement strand
GATACAATTTATTACTTGCCCATAAGCTACAACACAGCCTGCTTAATACCTTTCCTTAAATTCCACCTCTATACTACAGTATACTTGAGGTCCATGCAAAAAAGTAGCTACCTTTTATGTAGGAAATGGATGATTAAGTCTTTGGTGTTGTAAAAGCAACTTCATTTAAACATAACCACCCCCACCACCAAATAAAAAGAAGAGAAAAAAAACAGTAAAGAAAATAATAAGGGAAAAACCCAAGACACACTTCCTAGGGGGAAAAAAACCAGCATGTAATTTCTGTCCTTGATGGAATGTATTAAATAAGCAAACACCTCCAACAAGCAAAACAAGTACTACAATGTAAAAATATTAAAAAAAAAAAGAAAACCCTCTCACATGCATAAATGAAAGATTGCACACAAAGAACTCACATCTTTTCAAGCTTCCATAGTAAATCTTCTGCTACTATGTATTAAATACTGCATGGTTTGCCCAAACTAAGATGAAATCACATCATGAATCAATAAGCATTTTGCATTTTCTTTCATTATCTACTCAAAGTCATGCGTACTGCACCTCTAAACATTTCAGTAAATCCAATTATACAGCAAACACTCCCAAAATAAACTGACTGTATTGCAGTTTCACTTAACAGTATATAAAATGCTGTGTTGTGACAGGTATCAACTATCCATTAGATACTGAATCAATTTTTCTTAAGCACTACTAACTGCTTGCATTTCTTGAAGCTAGATCATTCTGAAAATTACCTGTTAGACCTATGAGTGCAAACATATGCTATCTGTCCTTCTCTGCCTGACTTATTTCGCTTAACCTGACACCCTCAAGGTCCATCCACTTTGCTACAAATGGCCAGATTTCATTCTCTCTCATTGCCATATAGTACTCCATTGTGTATATATACCACATCTTCTTGATCCACTCATCAGGTGATGGACATTTAGGCTCTTTCCATGATTTGGCTATTGTTGACAGTGCTGCTATGAACATTGGGGTACATGTGCCCCTATGCATCAGCACTTCTGTATCCCTTGGGTAAATTCCTAGCAGTGCTATTGCTGGGTCATAAGGGAGTTGTATGGATAGTTTTTTGAGGAACCTCCACACTGTTTTCCAGAGTGGCTGCACCAGTTTACATTCCCACCAACAGTGTAGGAGGGTGCCCGTCCCTCCACACCCTCGCCAGCATCCATAGTCTCTTGATTTGTTCATTTTAGCCACTCTGACTGGTGGGAAGTGGTATCTCAGTGTGGTTTTGATTTGTGTTTCCCTGATGATGAGTGATGTGGAGCATCGTTTCATGTGCCTGTAGGCCATCTGGATGTCCTCTTTGGAGAAGTGTCTGTTCATGTCTTCTGCCCATTTCTTCACTGGGTTATTTGTTTTATGGGTATGAAGTTTGGTGAGTTCCTGTATATTTTAGATACTAGCCCTGTATCTGATATGTCATTTGCAACTATCTGTTCCCATTCTGTCGGTTGCCTATTAGTTTTCTTGATTGTTTCCTTTGCAGTACAGACACACAGACCAATGGAATAGAATAGAGAACCCAGAACTGGGCCCACAAATATACGGCCAATTAACTTTTGACAAAGTAGGAAAGAGTATGCGATGGAAAAAGACTGCCTCTTTAGCAGGTGGTGCTGGGAGAACTGGACAGCAACATGCAGAAGAATGACACTAGACCACTCTCTTACACCATACACAAAAATTAACTCAAAATGGCTGAAGGACCTGAATGTGAGACAGGAAACCATCAAAACCCTCCAGGAGAAAGTAGGGAAAAACCTATACCTCCACCGCAGCAATTTCCTACTCGACACATCACCAAAGGCAAGGGAAATGAAAGCAAAACTGAACTCTTGGGACTTCATCAAGATAAATAAAGTTTATTTTGAGAGGTAGAGCACATGCACGAAAGAGAAAGGGGGGAAGGGCAGCAAGAGAGAACCCCAAGCAGGCTCCTCATTAACAGTGCAGGGCTTGACATGGGACTCAAACTCATTAACCACCATGAGATCATG
The DNA here is from genome assembly GCA_004023845.1 of Helogale parvula. Classification (NCBI taxonomy): domain Eukaryota; kingdom Metazoa; phylum Chordata; class Mammalia; order Carnivora; family Herpestidae; genus Helogale; species Helogale parvula. The sequence goes on along the minus strand of PJEM01014872.1, from coordinate 29,814 downwards.
ACCTGAACCAAAATCTAGACTCAGATGCTTAACCAACTGAGCCACACAGGTACCTCTAGAGTGGTGGGAGGTTTTAGTCAACTATTTGTTTTCTCTTAAGAGGAGGTGAATCATAAATTTAGGACAAGCTCTTTCAAACTGTAGTCTATATTCAGGAACATCCACTCCCAACATGACATTAAATACATATCTGAATCTTACAAATATCATGTATCACTAGCATACCAAAAAACATTTCCCAGTGAGGTGAAGAAATACAGTTAATATCTGTCTGTCTGGCTACTATTTATGGGTATGGGGAGGAATCACAAACCTGTGTTTTGCAGGTGACTGTTATCTGAAAGACTGGTCTTCATGGAGCCTGTGCCAGCTAACCTGCGTGAATGGGGAGGACCTAGGCTTCGGTGGAGTACAGGTCCGTTCCAGAGCTGTGATCATACAAGAACTAGAAAACCAACATCTATGCCCAGAGCAAATGTTAGAAACAAAACCATGTGATGGTGAGTGCTACAATTCATAAAATCTTCAATTTAGTTTTATGTTGATAGACAAAAGCATAAGATATAGAACTTTCTGGTTCAGTATGTAAATTGCTAAGATCTCACTTATGACTGAAAATTAAGAGTGTGATTCTGAATTCCAAAAATTTATAAGAAAAATCTTTTCACCCTTCAAAAATTACATAGGAGATGTAAAAAATGTTTCACAGTTTTAAGAGCTTCAGAAGGCTGAGATAATTAACAGCACGTTATTTGGACACCAGGACAATTTCTGATCATGTATGAATCTAACAGGATCCTTTATTTAAATCAAACGAAACCAAGAAAAACTACAAATTCACAGCCAAGTGAGAGATTTTTATTATATTCTTAGAAACTGATAAAGTATTGGTAAGAATTTGACATAAACACATGAACATATGTGTTGATATGTCTATGTGTGGATGTATACACACATACAGAGCTATGCACCCAGTACAAACAGCACATGACATTTTCAAGAACAACAGAGCGTTAAAATGTTATAATTTGGGAACACAGAGGCAGTCTAAATAAAAATAAAAATTTATATGTAATGGAGAATATAGGTCCAACAAAGACCCTCTCCTTCCTGCTTGTGTTTGGAAACAATGACTATGACATTTAATAGCAAATAGGAGCCAAAATATTGCTTTTTTTTTTTTAACTGAAAAGTTGGAGAAGCAAGCTTGGAATGTTAGTGAACAATGCTTAAAAGTCAAATGAGCTACATGAGTTAACTCAAGAATTAGGTACAATTACCCACCTTGTCAATTGAACGTTCCCTAATTTTCCAACCAGATGAAACATTCCATTATGTCCTAGGAGAGTGTAGGCAATGAAGTAGAGAAAAGTCAATAAAAGAAAAAGATCCCAAGGAAAAATTTGTTCACCCCCAAATGACAATGAAATAAAATTAGAAATCAGTAACACAACAATTGTGAAAGAAATCTCACCATCCATACCTTCGAGACCCCCGCGGGAATGCAGCACACTCTTGAAGTGTGGTTCCAGGTTTTACTGAGGTGTCGATGGTGAGATTTCTTTCACAATACATCAAATAGTATGTGGGATGCAGCACAAAGGTACTTACTCAAAAACAAAGCCTTAAATGTCTAAATATGGGGGGAGAAAACAGTAAAGTGAGCTAAGCACTAAACTCAAGTAGAATGTAACTAATATAGATAAATAAAAATTCAGTGAGATAGAAAACAAACAAGATAATCAACAACCCCTAGTTGGCCAAGCTAACGAAATTGAAATCAGGAAAAAGCAAAATCAATACCACAACATAAAGGGTAGAGTTTTAAAAATTATGACTAGTGGTGCTTCTGTGGCACAGTCAGTTAAGCATCTGACTCTTTCTTGATCTTGGTCAGGTCATGATTTCATGGGTTTGTGAATTCAAGGCCCACTTCAGGCTGTGTGCTGATGGTGCAGAGCCTGCTTGGGGTTCTGTCTCTCCTTTCTGCTCCTCCCCCACTGTGCTTTGCTCACTCTATCTCAAAATGGATAAACTTAAAATTCTAGATTATCTTAACGTTTTTATATTAGCAAAATTCGTAATTTTTATTTTTTTATTAAAATTTATCCAAAGTAATACAGAATCCATAGTTTAGATTCTCTATTAAAAACTCAATGCATCAAATATTTATTTACACATGAAACAAACTACAACCTAAATGGCTTTGAGTTTTATGAAAATTCAATGAAACAACTCCCTTTTATGTGAAATCTCAAAAAAAATTAAGTTGAGTGGGGAAAAAAGGATAAGGAAAATCCCCCCAGCTCCATGAGAGTATAATTCTGACAGTAAAATCAGTCAATAAGGTCACCAATGAAAACAGATGTCAAAATCATTAAAGTTTACTATCTAACCAAATCATTAATATCATAACTAATTATGATATGTCATCATCATAACAGGAAAAATATTTTAAATGTGTTGAAAAGATGTTTATAGAATGCAACATTAAGTCACAATAAAAATTTCCAAACATAACTTGAACTAGAAGGAAATCACCTAATATCTACCAAAACTGACCATATACATTATAATATTAGGGAAACATTAGAGACTATTCCCATGCAATCAACAACAAAGCAAGGATGTTCACTATTACCAACCTAGTAAAGAAGTTTCCAGCCACAGCATAATCTGGAGCTTAAAAGTTGAAAGCAAAGAAATAATCATTCACATTATGATTTTCACATTAAAAATTTTAACAGAAATGAAATAGATAAAAATTATGATCATATCAATACAGAAAAGGAATTTGAGAAAATACAACATCTATTCATGGTAAAAAGTCAACAAAGTGGGTCTCAGTAAGGCTACTGATGACAAACCCACAGCTAATTTAGTTTCTTTAATAAGTGGTACTGGGGAAAATTGGACAACTACATGCAAAATACTAAAACTGGACTGCTTTCTTATACCACATACAAAAATAAACTGAAAATGGATTAAAGACCTAAATAGAATACCCAAAACCGTAAAACTCCTAGAAGAAAATATAAGCAGTAATCTGACATTGGCCTTAGCAACATTTTTCTAGATAGGTCTCCTCAGGCAAGAGAAACAAAAGCAGAAATAAACTATTGGGACTACACCAAAATGACAAGTTTTGCACAGAAAAGGAAACTATCAACAAAAACAACAAGGCAACCTATTGAATGGGAGAAGGTATTTGCAAATCTTAAGTCCAAAAAGGGTTAATATCTAGAATATATATAAATAATTCATACAAAAAAATTCTAAAAGATGGACAAGGACCTGAATAGACATTTTTTTTTCTCCAAGGAAGTCACATAGATAGATAGCCAACATGAAAAGATGCTCAACATCATTAATCATCAGGGAAATGCAAATCAAAACCACAATGAGGTATCTCCTCACACCAGTCAGAACAGCTAATATTAAAAAGCCAAGAAATGTTGACAAACACGTGGAGAATAGGAACCCTCACCCACACTTGATGGCAATGTAAATTGGTCCAGCCCCCATGGTCAACAGTATGAAGGTGCCACAAAAAATTAAAATTACCATTTAACCCAGTAATTCCATTTCTGAGTATTTACCCAAATAGAAGAAACACACTAATTCAAAAAGACTTATGCTCCTCATGTTTATCGCAGCATTATTTATAATAGCAAAGCAAGCTCCATGTCCATCAATAAATGAATGGACAAATATTGTATAATATACAACTTTATATGTATGTACAATATTCCATTACTCAGCCATACAAAAGAATGTGATCTTGCCATTTGAGACAACATGGATGAACCCAGAGAGTATTATAATTGAAATAAGTTAGACAAAGATAAATACCATATGATTACTCTTATATGTGAACCTAGAAAAAAAAAACTGAATGAATAAAACAAGAAAACAGAAACCGATTCATAAATACAGGAAACACTAGTGGTTGCCAGAGGAAGGGATAGGTGGAGGAGATGAAGAGGTACAAATTTCCAGTTATAATGTAAATAAATCACAGGGATAAAAAGTACATCAGAGGGAATAATAAGATTTTTGTAACTTTATATGGTGACAGATGGTAACTACATATGCTGAGCATTTCCTAATGTGAACAGATTTTTTAAAACATTTATTTACTTTTGAGAGAGAGAGAGAGTGAGAGAGAAGCAGAATCCAAAGCAAGCTCCAGGTCCGAGCTATCAGCACAGAGGCTTGACTGCATGAACTTTGATATCATGATCTGAGCCAAAGTCGGAGGCTTGACTGGCCCACTCAGGCACTCCAGCAATTTGAACGGATTTTTAAAGTGTTATGAGAAAGTGACCCAAAAATTTGCATGAATATGCAAAGACCAAGAAGATCCCAGAACTTTTAAAGCCCAGAATTTCAAGTACAAACTGGGAGAGGAGACCAGGGGACTTACATGGTTTTCAAAGTTTATTCTACAGCATTAATAACTAAATAAGAGTGACCCATCAACAATAAAACAATTAAACTAAAAAATCTCAAGAACTAATGGTCATATATGGGTACACAACAGTAGTGAAAGTCAGTAGGGTAATTGGTGGGTAAATAATGTCGCAATAGTTTGTTACCCATGTAATGTTTTTAAAATTATCTGTAGCTCACAACATATATAAAATTGTATTCTAGATAAATTATTGACCTATAAGTGAAGAAGATCTATAAAACATTTAAAGAAAATAAAGGGGAGTATCATTATAAACTCAAGGTAGGGAACAATCTCCTAAATAGGACACAAAAAGCACAAAAATGGGAAAGATGAAAAATTATTTTAAATTCAAATTTAAATTTTCTACATAGTAAGTGATCAAGGGTAACAGAGAAACTAATTTCCAAGGATTAGTATCTAGAATGACAGTTTTCAAACTTTTTGGTCTAAGAGCATTAAATTGTTCCAAATTTTCTTTTGTGAATTTTAGATATGTAAAAATTTATATTAAAAAAAGATTTCAAATAATCATAAACCAATTTTGTGTAACCATAAAAAACATACTTGCTGGAAAATAACTATTTTGCAAAACAAAAACTAACTTTGACAAGCATGATCTTGTTTTCCATTTTTGCAAATCTCTATGACATCTGGCTTAAGGGAAGACAGCTGGATTCTCTACTTCTGCATTCAATCTGTTGCAATCTTATTTTATGTATATGAAGAAAATCCAGCTCTACTCACGTGGATGTATAGTTGAGAAGTACACACACACACACACACACACAACCCCCCCCCCCCAGGAGAATGTCAAAGTCTCCCAGGTTCTCTAGATGATACTTTGAGAACTGCTATTCTAGAATAAATATTTCCAACAATTCAATAAGAAAATGCATTGATTTCAGTAGGATAAAAAAATGGCCACAAGATATAAAGAAACAATTCTCATAAAAGGAAGTCTAAATGCCCCAAACCATTTGTTACTCCTTAATAGCTTTAATAATTTGAGAACTACAATATAAAATGACAATATAAGAGCACCTGGGGGACTCAGCAGGTTGAGCACCCGACTTTAGCTCAGGTCACGATCTCGCGGTTCACTAGTTCGAGCCCCCATCCAGCTCTGTGCTGACAGCTCAGATCCTGGAACCTGCTTCAGATTCTGTGTCTTCCTCTCTCTGCCCCTCCCCCACTCAGACTTTGACAATACAGCTTCCACACCCACTAGACAAACCAGTATAATCTGGCAATTATAAATGTTCATGAAGGCTTAAGCAATGATAACCCATATTCACTGCTGGTGAGTGTGTAGATTGTTGCTTTGGGGAGGGAAAAAAGTTCTATTTAGGAAAGTTCTATCCATCCCTATGGTGATACACAGCAATTTCTCTTCTAGATATTTACTTTAAAGAAACAAGAGGAGACTTGCAGAGGGTGGACCACTGAGACATTGTACTAATAGCAAAAATTTGAAAACAACCCAAAAAGCCATCCAGAGAAGAAGTAGCTTAAAAAAAAAAAAAAATGGTGGCATTTAGTACAATGGAATTTTATATAGCAGTTAGATAAACTAGGACATAGTTGCATTTTTAAAAAGTCACATAGAAATATTTTCTCTACAATACTGTATGTTTCATAATGATACATACAGTACACTTCTAAAATTTTTAATACAGTTGAGCTTTGAACAATCTGGGTTTGAATCGTGCAGGTCCACTTACATGAGGACTTAGTGTAAATACGATAACTATTTTCTCTTTCTTTTGGTTTTCTTAGGCACATTTTCTTCACCTTCCTTTACTTACTGTAAGCATAAGTCAACCTTATGCCTACTGGTCAACAGTAGGCTGTTCACAGTTAAGCTCTGGCAGAGTCAAGTTATACACAGATTTTACACGGCATAGGGGTACATGCCCCTAACCCCCATGTTGTTTGAGGGTCAGATATGCTATATTGTTTTACGGATATATACATGCCTCATATAATGTAGCATATTAAAATAATAAAAGCCATGGCAAAGAAATGCATGCATCTACTTTAAAATAGTGGGTTTTGCTAGATAGACATGAAAAAACATCACATCAGGAAGAGTACATAATAGAACATCAAGTTCATCTGTTATTTTTCACTCCTCAACAGACAAAAGAAAACTAAAGCAAACATGGCTAACTGGTACTATTTGTTAAAATTGAATAAGTAATTGAACATATTTTTTAGCTATTATTTGTCCTTATTTTAAAGATTTAATATTTTGACAAATTATATTAAAAATCCAAGTTCACATCAGATATGACAGTGGACATAGAAATTAATTGGGATTTGGGAATATATCAGGAATTTTATAACCTTTCTATATCAATTTTAGGACAATAAGTTAACATTTGAGTAACTCACTTTTCATTGTTTATAAATATTTTCATAATACAGTCTCCCCACGATTGTCCTTATAGACAGCAGAGCTCTTCTGTTCATGTTTATTGTGTCCCTGCAGATGGACAGTGTTATGAATATAAATGGATGGCCAGTGCTTGGAAAGGTTCTTCCCGAACAGTCTGGTGTCAAAGGTCAGATGGTGTAAATGTAACAGGTAAACTTCAAAATTCTCCTTGGTTTTTGAAAGCCTTCCTATAACACACATGCAATTGGTTAAAGAAAGTAATTAAGGAAACAAAGGCACTCTTTAGACATCTGGACATGTTTCGGATTCTGCATCTAAGTTGTATACAACTGGCAACCAATAGCTATTTTATTTTTTAATGTTTCAATTAAACTCTCCCTCATCTAGCCATTTTAGACATTGCTGCTAGAGTTTGGTTAAAATACTAATTCCAAAAAATTCTCAGATTATCTTTCCTAAAAATTTTATATGTGAATAATTTACCACATGCTAAATATATAGATTTTATGTTTTGTTTTTGTATCTAAATACATATACATGCAGACCAAAAATATTACCAAGGGAGCATGATTATACAAATCCAAGTATCTTGCTTGAATTCAGAAATCTATGATTTAGTTTTTTATTAATTAATAGGTAACATCTGTTGGCAAATCTCAAGGCCAGACAATCGGGGCAGCTAACCTACCCTGTCTCCCCTCTAAAATTATGTATTCAAAGAAGAAATCCAAATGAAAGACTTTTCTGAAATGTCCCTTGACCCAAATATACCCCAAAGAGCTTCTCTAATCTGCAATTTCTTAAAGCTTCCTTATCTGAACTAAATGCAAGGGATCTAGATGTCCTTATCAAGTGGGAAGAAACTTGGCTCCAGGTATGTACTGAACCACATTGCATATTTCCTAGAAAGAAACCAAGGTTGGAGCCACAACCTCCACCGTAAGCATATGACCCTAAGATCTAAGATTTCTCCTTAAACAATTTATTCTTACAGGTCTAATCTATAGGAATCTTCAGAGAAAGAGTAGCATGAGTTCTGACAGTTAACTATTCAGGGGAACAAGCTGACTTACTAATATCACTTTGACCCTCTGGCACAGAGAAAAAGTGCTGTGCATTTAAGTGTCTGTGAGGAATGTCCATTTATAAATGTAGCTGTAATATATACAGCAAGATAACAGGAAGAGGAATCAATATGCTTTTTGGAAAGCATCAATTTTTATATTAAATTTTAAATTACCTGGATTTACTTAAACTTAATTACTTATTTCCTCCCTATGAAAGCTGGAACAAGATATCACATTATATTTTTATGAAGGTAAGATTTTATACATGACAAATCTGTATCAAGAAACCATTGATAACAGCAACTCCCAGTGGACACGTGTAACAAAACAGACACCTGCCAGGAAAGGAATGCTTTGCTCTCTCCCAGTCTTGTTTTCAGGCCGAAAGTCTCTTCCCACCACATCTCTGTGAAGAAGCATGTGGGTAGAAAGAGTCCTGGGAAGGGAAGCATAGATTTTCTAAATTTGAAGGCATTTATAGAGGTGGTACATTCAACTCAAGTGTTGAAAATGAAGGTCTACATTCTTCCTGAAACTATTTAGAAAGGATGTTGTAGCTTCCCCACAGGGTCCTATTACTTTTCAGGGCTTTTTTCCAAATATGGATGCAAATAATATTGGTTTGCCTTTTCTTCTACACGTTAAAAGCTCTTTTCCCACTAAAATTGGGGATAATCCCCAATGCCAAGGTAAGTCCAATTTTAAAAGACTTACCCGTAGCAATCATATGTTCACCTTCTTTTTAGTTCATTAAAGTATCCCATGTATTTCTTTCTTTCTAATACTCTTTGATACCAAAAAGCCAATGTGTAAATGATTTGTAATAAACTCTATATGTACTCTTCTTCCATCTTTTAGGAGAGATGAGATTCTTTATGAGAAATAGACAAGCATGTATATTACGTACCTTGACTGATGACTTCTGTTTTATAAAGTTGTCCATATTAGAAATCAAGATGTTATTTTTCATTTTCTTCATGTGTTTAATTATAATAACTTCAACATGGCCATTTAACTGCAATTGCCTCTCAATGACTAACTGCTTCCCCATCACAATTTTTTGATGAATAGTGCGTTTATATTATTGTGAAGGCAGAAAATTAACAATAGTTATTTTTTATTAAATTGCAGAGGATGATCAGTTCCATAAAGAAAGGAAAAAAACTTTGCTTTCCTAAAATTCTGTTCAGCTGATCAAGTATGGTTTAAAACTCTAAGTTCCTTTCACATCACCAATATGGTTTCTCTAGGACATCCATTCCAATCTTAAAACCCCACTTTTAACAACTTAGGCAGGCACATTCTACTTACAAAGAAAAAAGAGAAGGAAGAAAAACCAGAACTGCCATATCAAGTTCAAACAATAATGCAAATACACCACCTAGTAGCTACAAGTGTTTTTCCCCTCTCTACTCCCAAAACTCCTGAATTAGCAGGAATTGTGATTTTTCTCAAAGAAACATGCATTACTAAAAAAAAAAAAAAAAAATTATGTGGTAGTCATGCAAATTGAAGAGAAATCTCAAAGAATGTGAAAACTGTTTCTTCAAATAGCCAAAAAAATAAAGGAAAATTAAATCTCTTTTGTGATGTTGAACTAGGCCAGCAGGGGGGCTGTGGTAGAAATAGCCTGTGTGCAGTTAGGGTTTTCAAAGGAGCAACTACAGAAACAAGTGCTTACTGAGCACCTGCTGAGTTCTAGCCTCTGGAGCCCCTGGATGGCTCGGTTAGTTAAGTGTCCAACTTCAGGTGAACTCATGATCTCGCGGTTTCTGAGTTTGAGCCCCACATTGACTCCCTCTCTCTTTTCTGAGAGACAGAGACAGCGTGAGAGGGATAGGCACAAAGAGAAATAAATGTTAAAAAATTTAATATAAAAAAGAAGAGCCTCAAGTTCTTGTATAAGGTGGTTGAGGTTCACAAAATATCTCACAATCAATTGCTCTCAACAAAGTTTATGGATTCCCAAAGCGGTTCAGGATTCAAAGACAAGTCTATACATAACAGTGTATTTCTATCATTGCAAGAGATGCTACGTGTCAATATATCATTTTCTGTTCTGCAGGGGGCTGCTTGGTGGTCCGCCAGCCTGATGCTGACAGGTCTTGTAACCCACCGTGTGGTCAACCCCACTCTTACTGTAGTGAGGTATGTGTGAATTCTTTAGGATAAGTTCACTAGCTTCATTATTTCTCACCCCACCAACTTTTGTACAGTTCATTTCCCCCAAAAAACGCATGTCTGGAGGCCTCAAACCTAATTTCTTCTGGGCCTCTCCTGGACCTCTCCTTTTATCAATGTAAGTAATTCCGAATGCACTTGTTTCTATTCTTAGAATAATTTGTGTACACTACAAAAAGTATGTTTTTATATAGTTAAGACAGAAAGTACATGTGGTAAACTTCCCAAAACAATGCTTCTTAAAAGCCTTCTCCAAGTCCAATCTATCATGTTCTCAAAGATCACCTCATACGTCTAGTAGAAATTCTCTTTTTCTCCTGCAGATGAGGACATGCAGTTGTGAAGAAGGGTACACTGAAGTCATGTCTTCCAATGGCACACTTGAGCAATGCACCCTGATCCCCGTGGTGGTGATGCCCACTGTGGAGGACAAAAGAGGAGACGTGAAAACCAGTCGGGCAGTACATCCAACCCAATCCTCCAGTAACCCAACAGGACGGGGAAGGACCTGGTTTCTGCAGCCATTTGGGCCAGGTGACGTGACTAGACAGTGTTGATGTAGAATCCGTTACTTATACATTTAACCAATGTCAAAGGATTAAAAGAATGAGCAAGCATCTTCATATGAGCTATTTATTATTTCATTGTACTCATTTATTCTGATACTGCCATATGTTTTTACGAGAATGAAAAGCACTCATGCTCAAAGTTCAGAAAAATGAAATTACTTTCTTCTGTGAAAAAAAATAGGGTATTAATTACTTTGATCTCAGACCTAAGTTTACAAGTATAATTACGTTCACATTAAATAAAGAAATCTAACAAGGAAAATATTAATGAGGAAAAAAGTGTATTGTCATTCAGAACTGGCTCAAATAAAACTGTAAAGACATTCAAGAATTTTTCATTTGACCAGAGACTGGTAACGATTTGAACCTAAAATAGGAACATCAGTAATGCAGTGCTGTGCCAGGGGGCACTTGGTAGCCAGCCCAATTCATATCAGCTCTCATTTGATAAACTGAAATAATCAGAATCTGTACTAGCACCAGATACAGAAGGGCCACGATGGAGCCTTCCTATCTAGATGGGATGATCTAAATTTGGAGACTGACCAGACCCTTGTCATATTAAACAGACACTCTTAATGTATCTAGTAATGGACTTGAAGCCAATACAGGCAAAAGCTTAAAGGTCTAATAAAATGCTCTCCCTACTCTGCACACTTTCTGTCCCCAGTTGATGTCAACTATATGTTTATTTCTGGAACTAGAGCTGGTACCTAAAATTGTGTTATGAAGGCTGTATGGTAGCTAAGATCACGCTGGTGTTTCCCACACCAAGAGGGATTACTAGTTAATGACCAAAGGAAATCTTGAGGCAATGCCAGGCATAGTCTACTTTATACTTGTTAGAAATTTGAGAAAAGAAAGAATCCTTATGGCTAGCACATCTCTCTTTGTAATGTATTAAGTCAAAACACTTTCCTTTATTAGAGAATCACTATTAGGACTTTAAGTATTTTGAGTTTGGGGGTGATGTGGCCCAAATACTGTGATTTAGCCACATTAAAGGTCCTTAGCTGAAATACAATTTATTTTGCAAAGCTGACTTCTCTATGCAAACACAGGAAGCTTTTCTCTCAGTGTTCAAGATCATGGACCAGCAAATGACTATTAGCAATTGTGACCTTGACTAAGAATCCACGCAGATCTCCTCAAATCAAAACTGTTTTTAAAAAGAAATTATTGCCATTTTAAGTTTAATATATAACTTCCCTATTTTAATATATCAAAATGGTTTATGTTCTTAAAAGTACATTTAGGCTTTTTTCCTAGTTTTTTAAAAACTCAAAGATTATTTCAAGACCTCTTAGGGCATATTTTAAACCCAGTTTCTATTTTTTTTAAACCTTTAGAATTGATAAGAGGTATTTAGAACATTAACAGTTTGTTTCCAACTAATGGGCCCCTAGGTTGATCCAGCTCCAGGCAGAAAAACTTTTGTATTTGATGCCTTCCAAATATTGAATAAACCAGAGTGTGAAGTCCATTGGCCCATCTATAGTTTTAACACTAAGAGCACCTGTAAGTCTATGAAGGCAACAGAAAATACATGTTGGTGTGAGTTTCATATTAAGTTAAAGTTACTAATACTATCTTCTAGTTGAAGTTTATTCTGAACACAAAACTAAGAAGTTCAAAGAAAATAAGACCAGAAAGCCACATTAGGATGGTTCCTGTCTTGCCTAATTCCATACAATAGAAAAAGGTAGAAAAACATTATTCAGAGTTAAAAAGTTATTTATAGGTTATAATCAAACTTGGCTATATTTGCAAATGATATTGTCAAATGAACTTTCAAGTACAGTGCAAGTGTAAATTAGATAGAGGATTAATTCCAAAAACAATGTTAAATATATTCACTTTCAATTCATCTAGAATAAAAGGTAGAAGTGACAAAATTTATGTTCGGATACCTATCTGCATCAACCCTAAGCTGTAGGACTTGGACTTTGTTGAAACTGCATTATTTTTCTTCTTATAATTGCCATTCTTAGAGTGAAAATCAGAAGAAAATGTTTATTTAGTATTACACATATATTGAGTCTGAACTCAAATTTAGGTAAGCAGCAGCAAAAATTTAGTCATATAAACTTGAAATCTGAACACAAATTTAATTGAAGACATGTATTCTTTGCCATCCAATTCTCATTAATAATTTATCTTTAATGAAGCAGCATCTAACTCATAATAGCAGCTTTGCATTAATCATTCACTGTGCCTAAGCAATAATTCATTGTCTTTTCAAACACTTTGGTCATATGTGACTGGTCATTGGTCATAAAGACTGTCTCATATATATATATATACATATATATATGCACACACCAGACTAATGTAAATTAATGACTAATATCCATTCTTCTTAGATGGGAGACTAAAGACCTGGGTTTACGGTGTAGCAGCTGGGGCATTTGTGTTACTCATCTTTATTGTCTCCATGATTTATCTAGCTTGGTGAGTGATTATTTCAAAATCTAGGGGGGGATGCAATCTATTTCAGCAAAAATACGGTCAGTCGACCATAATGTATGAATAGCAAACGGTATCAAATCAATATTCCATGTTTAATATTCACCTGCAATTCTAAATAAAAATGCCTTTAGTCATAGTCTAAAACCTACCAAATCTGAGCTGTTTAAAATCTGAAGATGAGCCAGAGTTGCTTCTCAAGCATGCTCTCCCCGGTCATGCAAGAGTACTGCTTCGTATGCCTGTGGTGAACTCCCGAGTTTGATACTCAGTTACTACTGGTGGGAGAGATTATGGTGATACCTCATCTAATTCAACTGTCTTTTTAAACATAATAAATTGTGTATTATTTATAAAGATTTCTGGTCTAATATAAGTGATTATACTCCAGTATTATTTCCATTAGTACCAGAGGAATTCCATTTGATAACTCACCTTTTATAGGATAATAAAATATTGCAGGGGCTCGATTTCAATTTTATTTGGAGCATAAGAAATGCAAAGACACCAGAATATCAAACTGTAAGATTGGATTTAGGTCATACAGGCAATTAGGCAATTTTATCAATACATTTCAAAAATTTTCATTTAAAAACCTCAAATTTACAATTGATTTTCTTTCTCCTGTTGTTGTTGTTATTTACAGCAAAAAGCCAAAGAAACCCCAAAGAAGGCAAAACAACCGACTGAAACCTTTAACCTTAGCCTATGATGGAGATGCAGACATGTAAAATGTAACTGACCCTGGCACCAACCAGTTTCAGATTTCTGACTGTGCAGTAGTCACCCAAAAACCACACAACTCTTCATACTGTGGGAACTAAAATGCACTGTAACTTTTTAAAAGAGCATCAAAGAAAGGAGTGAAAAATCACAGTGCTATTGGAGATATCAAGACAGTACCACTTACCAAAAAAAAAAAAAAAAAAAAAAAATCAGCCCTGAGAATTCTAGGAGTTTTAGTTGAATACATGCTGCATTCTAAGTTTTCTGTGATCTTTGCTGAAATCTACCTACTGACAATTCACTTTTATCCCCCAAAATATGGTTGTGAAATTGTTCAGTTAGGATGCCTGATGCAAGCCGCTGTTGGCAGGGTTAACCCATAAAACCATTTTAGCATGAGGAGTTTATACCAAGATCTCTACAATACTATAATCAAGCATAGCACCACGTATACTCAACTGAAGAACACACATTACTAAAACTATGTTAATAAGCAATTTTAACGGTGAATAAAAGAGAAGCTTTAAGCCGAGCAGAACACCCATTGAATAAATAAAGCATCTTGGTCACTGATGGTAGCTTTCATTAACCTGCATTTCAGAGGCAAAGACTCTTTTATAAGAATTCTGGTCTTTCTCCAAAATACGAATGCTGGACATGTACTAGTATCTTAGAAAAAAACAAAGTCCTCAAGTTCAGTATTTTATAGTGGTTCTTGTCTGGAAAACTAATTTGCTTGTGTTAATACATTTCTACTTTCTCTAATTTTCAAACTGGTTGCCTGCATCTCTTTTGCTATATGGAAGGCACATTTTTGCACTATATTAGTGCAGCATGATAGGCCCTTAACCAGTATTGCCATGGAAACTGCCTCTTTTCGTATGGGATGAAGACATCTGTGCTCAGAGTGTCATGGAGACATTTCCAAGTTCTTGTATTCGGAAGAGTACGAAGTTGTTTGGATGGCGACCGGATGGAATTCGCTATTGCATCTGCTGTACACACCTCCTCACCGCTGCGGCCATCGTGAAATCAACATCATGGCAGGGATTTAAGTGTTCAAATCCCGAACTCACTAACCTTTCAAAAGATGGATCTCTCTAGTTGGTTTTTAATTGTACTTTGAAGGCTGTTTATGGCTAGATTTTTATATTTGTTATCTTTGTTAAAAAAAGAAAAGAAAAGAAAAAAAGGAGCTGGTTGTCATTTTAATTTTGAGCAGTTAGAGAAAATAAGGTCTTGATAATTTTTTAACCAGAAGAAATCAAAATTGTACGATGATTTTTTTTCCCTCATTCACATTCCTTTCACATCAAATGTTCCATGGTTTTGTCTTTCTTAGTAGTAAAATTTCAAGGAGTCTTTGTATGATTTCAAAAACTAAAATTTTCACAAAGGAATAAGTATTTTGCCCAGGATTTTGTTCAATATCTAGACCAAGGGTTGCAAACTTTTTCCTGCAAAGGGCCAGACAGTATAAATTTTCAGCCAAGTCTTTGTCACAACTTTTCAATTCTGTCATCAGGAAAATGCAGGTATCAACGATACACAGCACATGAAAAAATGAACATGGCAGTTTTACAATAAACCTTCCATTATAAAGACAGTCATCAGGCCACATTTACAGGTTGTGGTTTGCTCACCACTGGTCCAGAAGTTTTTTTTCCAGTGTTTACCTCTTGATTGTCATTTCCTGTTTTCATTCATTTACCTTAGAATATGAGCACTGTTTAATTTCAAAGGTGAAAAAGAGTCATTAAACATCATCACTGTTTTGGAAGTAGATACATTTTTCACAGATGTCGCCCTGGGAATGGCACAGTGAAATACTATCTGATTTGGCAACTTCTTGTGTATGAAAAGAAAATTCAAAAGGTGCCATTAAAAAGCAATTCCGTTTTTCAGGCAACATTTACTGCAACAACCTTTGGTAGAGGGGAGGACATTAGGTTTTCAGGTCTTATAAAAAAAGTATAATAAGCTATTTTATCTTAAACATAGCTGTGTTGCTATAAAAGTTTAGACTAGGTGTTTTACCTTCATAGTAGAGTTAGAGCTCCCCCTGCTGTTCATTGGAGTATTTGCAAAGATCACAAATTGGTTGCCTCCAAAATGAACAAATTTCTACTTATTTCAATAAGAATTAAATGTAGAACGCACTAATTCCTTCGTCAACACTTATTGTTTTGGGCAAAGCAAATCATTTAAAAAACAAACAGGTGGTCACAAAGATGCGAATTTTGCTTTAAATCAAGGATTTTAAAAAAGCAAATTCCATTACATCTGTCTTATTGAAGAGAAAGAACGAAAATATTCTGATTGTTCTAAAACTGTGATCAGCAGTGTATGCACTCAGGGGTCTTCCAGATAATCCTCAAGTTGATCTCTTTGAATAAAATGAGCTTCATTTGTCCAAAATGGTTGAGAAAGAATCTACTTCAATGACTTGAAGAATTTAGCAAACAGCCTTATAAAACACGTGCAACACCTCCTAACTTTGAAATTATTGAATAAAATATTGTTACAAAAGCTATACTTCTGCTACTGTAAAAGGTCATCAATTCAGAAGGCAGATCAGTATCATCTAACCCATATTGTAAAAATTAATGAATTGACCAAAATTGTAAAATTTTATGAAAGTACATTATTTTATTCATAAATTAGTTACATTTTACAACACTACATAGATGAAGGAGGCTAGGTTCAATGTGACCTAACACTGGGGAACATATTGGAAGTTCCCTGCTAGGGTCAATATTGGGTGGTCTCGGGCTAGAAAGATTGAAGGAAGGACACGTAACCCGCTGGCGATTTTGGACAAATGAAGGTTACTATATTCATGTTTAGAACATGAAAATAGCCTTAGTTCTGTTCCTGGCATCAGGCAATAATGAGTTAAGCACGTTACTGGAATTTCATGAAAATTGTATTCCTCCTGTTCAATTCTGACAATTCAGGAGGGGAATTATAGTAATTAGTCCGTTGACACATTTGCCTTACCAAAATGGCCTGTGAGCCCAAAAAAGATTTAGAACTACTGCTGTGTAAAGATGAAGATCTGTTTGGTTTAAAAAAAAAAAAAAAGAAAGAAAGAAAAAAGAAGAATGACACAGTATTCTACTCTTTCCTACTGAAGCAGTCCAGCAAACCACACAGAATTGGCACAGCTGATCTCTCTTGAAAGGGGTTGCTTTTCTCCTTTATCAGCACCTGATCTAGGATATGGGCCAGAATTCTTATTCGAAAGCCTTTTGGAGGACACTACAGTGTAGCTCCAAGCTAATTTAGAAAGGAGTACGTAAAAGCATGTTCTTAATTGTAACAAAGCACAAATTACTTTTAACGAGACAAGTATTTCTTGAATTATCACATGTAAGATACTCTGCTAGGCTCTGTAAAACCATTAGTCATGGCTTTTGTATCTATGACACTCAAAAGAAGGAAAAACGTTTATTGAGTGAAGACATCACTTAAATCACCCTTTACTCTGGATTGGTTTCCAGCGTGGATTTTTCCTTATGGAGTGTCTAGGTCTCAGGCCATGCTGTCAGGCTTTTGCTGTAACCCTCCTGTGCCCTCAGGTAGGTGGCAATGCTTGCTGTGACTTAATCAGAACCCTGTTAAGTTCCCGGACATTCCAAGATAAAGCCACTTATGCAGAACTTCTTACAGGCAGTAACATCTCTCAGTTTTTTGTTTGTTTCTGGGTTTTTTTTTATTTATTTATTTATTTATTTATTTTTACCTCCTTTAAATCCCTATACCCATTGCTCCTTTACTATGATTTTCTCTGGTGTCTCTGCTCTCTCATTAACAACTAATGTTAGGAAATATAGAACTTCACCTTTTCTATCTCTTAGAGTCCAAGTGTCACTTAGCGTGTGAATATCTTGATTTAAACAAAAAGGAGATGTAGAAGACATGCCCCCTCAATAAAAAAAAGACTTTCTGTAAAAATGTCAATTAAGCATGACCCAGCTTTCTCTTACCTTCTCTTCCTCGCCTCTGTGTTCATGTCCCACCCTGTTAAGAGAGGAAGGCAGGGCTGTACCTTACAGGGAGGAGAGCCTTGTTTTAAGAATCATGCTTCCAAAATCACCAGAAATGTAGGTGTCAAAGTATCACCAAATTCAAATGGGTTTCTGTCCTACTTCCCACTAAGGCTGAGGGTGCTGAAAGGAGCCAGACAGGAACAAGTTGGTGAAGAATTTGGTCAGAAAGTGAGCTTTCCTAGATCTAGTTTACACCTGAGAACAAAACCTCTGCCTGTCCCGCCTAGTTCTATCTTGGGGTGGCCGTGACTACAGAAGAGGATTTCAGGGTCTTCATCTGGAGTGTGGGGCTACCAAACCTGACTCTTTCCAAAAAGGATGTTTTGTAGTGTGATTATGGTAATTCTGTGTCTAGCAGGGACACTGAAAATGGTTATGTCTACGTTACTGAGTAAAATAAATGCTCAGTGAATAGACTTCACTTCGTAGTTTGAGGTTTTCACGCTTCTCCCAAGCCAGGTCTGAAAACGAGCAGTATACGACCACTCATAGTTTGTGGCAGTCATGTTTTCCGCAGTCAAAATCTCTAGTCTGTTTAGAATATAAAATGTCAGTCTTGCGTTTTAGGCTTTTTTTTTTTTTTCTTAAGAGCAATAGTTTCTAGAGCATCTACTTTGAACCTTCAATGAAATTTTCACAACTATTTTTCAGCAGTCTGTGTGTGTTTGTTTTTAACAAGTCAACATTAAGATCCCCTCTCTGGTACTTTTTCCTGCCTATTTGTAGCACAGAGATTTGAAGAGCTCAGTATCTGTCGTTATAAAATACTTTATTAAATTTGCAATATGTCTTTATATAAATTATAATCCCCTAAATGTTTTTCTGTTAATTTAATTACCTGAATATTTATTTTGTTTAAATAAGAAGGCAGCTGTCTAAGAAGTTTTTGTTAATATTACTTTGTAAATTGTGTAATGTAATTTATTTTAAATTATGTACATTTCTTTTTTAATGCACAAAATGTCTATGTACAATTAACTACAGATTTGAAATAATGTCACTAAGCTTTATTCAGTTAACACAGATGGCATGTGAAGATGTAATATGCTTTTTTACATTTTCATATGGGTTATTTGTAAATAACTATGTTGCTGACAAACAAACATGGAAATCATTTTCATTCTACTCCAGTGTGCACATCATTTGCTGCTCAGAGTGGGTTAAAAAAATATGTATTTCAGTGAATATCCAACCACTTTTACTACTCTATTGTCTGTTCCTGAGTCTTTTAATACATATATATATATACACATATATATAAATATAACAACTCTAATGGGCAAAGATCAAGAGATGCAAACCTTAACTTTACAAGTCTGCTGAGGCCACCACATTCATCATTGTGGACAAACGACCTCTTGGTGTCCTGTCAATCAAGAGAGAGTACCAGCAGAGGCTAATAAGGCACTCTCAAAGCAAGTGCAACACTCACTGTCCCATCAGTCAGAAGGCAAGTCCCTCACTGTCCCTTCTTCGTATGCCTCCAAATACCAAACCTTTAAAACAAGGTAAGAGCTCACACATTAACAAATTAAGATTCACACATTCACAAAATCAGCAAGGGATGCACAAATGACTGCCAGTGAAACTTGGAATTAAAAGATTTTCTGATACAGCTGTTTGCTGCAATGCAATTAAGAAGGGAACCCTTTAAACTTCATATATGAACTCAAATAGGCCGCTAGCTTCAAATACTTGATGGAAAAGTGATTTTCAGTCTCCTTATATTCCATATTGTTCACTAATTACCAGGAAAATGCAAATCAAAACCACAATGAGATACCACCTTATACAGGTCAGAATGGCCAGACTCAAAAAAACAATAAGTTTTGGTGAGGAGGAGAGAAAAAGGAAACTTCATGAACTGTTGGCAGGAATGTAAATTGGTGCACTGTTATTAACAATAGAGATTCCTCAAAAATTAAAAGTAGAAATACGAGGTGCATCTGGTGGTTCAGTTGGTTAAGAGCCCAACTCTTGAGTCGATTTCAGCTTGATTTCAGCTGCATCGGGCTCTGCACTGACAGTCCAAAGCCTACTTGGGACTCTCTCCCTCTCTCTCTCTCTTCCCCTCCCCTACTCTTGCATACATGTGTGTGCTCTTTCTCTCTCAAAATAAACTTTTTTAAATGTTTCTTCTTTATTTTTTGAGAAAGACAGAGAGAGACACAGAGAGAAAGAGAGAGGGGGGGAGAGAGCGTGAGAAGGGGAGGGTCAGAAAGAGAGGGAGACACAGAATCCGAAGACAGGCTCTGAGCTAGCTGTCAGCACAGAGCCCGATGCAGGGATTGAACCCACAAACCGTGAAATCATGACCTGAGCCGAAGCCAGACACGCAACCAACTGAGCCACCCAGGCCCCACAAACATACGTTTTTAAAAAATAGAAATACCATACAACCCGGTATTTCCACTACTAGGTATTTACCCAGAGAACAAAGCACTAATTCAAGATATATGCACCCCTATGTTTACTGCAGCATCATTTATAATAGCCAAGATATGGAAGCAACCCCTGTCCATCAATAGATGAATGGATAAAGAAATTATGGAGGGTGTGTATGTGTATATATACACATACATACACATTTATGTATACTATATCCTATATAAATACACATATATGTATATAAATATACATATATGTATATAAATATACATATATAATGGAATATATATAATAGTCATAGAAAACAACATTGTGCCATGTACAACCCTAGGGATGGACCTTAAGTGTATAAAGCTAAGTGTAGTAAGCCAAATCCAGTATGATTTCACTTATATGTGAAAACCAAAAACAGATTAGAAAGAGACAAACCAATAAATTACAGAGAACCAACTGGTGGTTGCCAAATAGGAGATAGAGGGAGGATGGGCAGAATGGGTGAAGGGAAATGGGAGGGATGTCTTTCCAGTTATGGAATGAGGAAGTCTGAATAAGTCAGCAGGATACAACGTATAATATCATTGACTACAATTCCTATGCCGTAACAGTGTTCTGTGGGGAGAGATGGTAGCTACGCTTGTGGTGAACACAGCCCATGTACAGACCTATCAAAACACTGTTTTGTTCCTTGCTTGGAATGAAGCCCAACACATAGTAAGAATAATGAATTCTTGTTGGATGAATAAATTAATTAGTGAACTGTAAGGTTTACAGGCAAAGAGTGATTAAGATTACATAGCAGATCAGTTACAAGGAGGCCAGTAGAGTTAAGAAACCAAACATTTATCTAAACCTGAGAGTTGTCAGTTTTCTATCATGAATGCATTTCATCTTCATTTAACTTTCCAGAAATATTTTAACCTACACCCTTCAAAAGGCACAATGTTGACGTATAGAACCGTAACAGACCAGTGGAAAAAACAAAGACAGTAGTGACTGAGCCTCACGTCACAGGGGAGTCACAGCTGAAAATATACCAGCTGTAAGAGGGAACTGGAAATACTGGAAAATAAGGGAGGGAGGCCGATTAAGAACAGAACATTCACAAATTTCTAGAAAGCCCTTGTTCAGAATAGAAAAACAACCTGGCTATCCCGTTTAGCCTCAAATTATATTATTTTATGGTATCACCAACAAACAAGTGAAATGCTATTTGCTTTAAAGCAGAAATATAACAGAATAGAGTTACAATTCAGACTCCTTCCCAAATCCCCATAACTCACTTTGAGATAATAGAGGAAGACTGTCAACAATCAAGCCAATACATTAACAGATCATTTCAAATTCATCCTCTGTAGATTCTAGGCCAACATGGTTGGCAACTAGGGGGATCTATATTTCCCCCATTTGTCAAACAAAGAAGGGCTGAAGCCAAAGGACTTTGAACTCCAAGAGTCTGGGGAAAAAAAGAGACCGTCTACCAGGGAGAAACCGGGACAACCTGATGGGCCATAGGTGGGTGCTTGTGAACTGGAGGAGATAAAATAGGCTGTGTAGACATGGAGGGGAGGGATCCATTTCTGCAGAGAGACAAAGAGAAGAGAAAGGGCAGTTGAGGAAGCATAGGACTGTATCTCAACAAGAGAAAAACCTCAGACTGGGACAGAGAAAGATCCAATCTCTAACTGCAGGACTTTCTTCAGCCTGGGGCAAGCTGCCCTGTTTGTGCACCTGGGGAGAAGGGGCGCCACCTCTGGATTTGGTGATAGGTCAGGGGTGCAGACCACAGCAGTAGAAACAGGTCTCCTCCCCCGAAATGCTGCAGCATGGGACCACACCAGATGGGCCCACTTATTAGGAAGCATCAGAGCCACTTCCCCAGTACCAGCGCACACAGAGTGGGAGTTTAAATCCCAGCCAAGCACCAAGACACGGGAGTCAGTGGAGTGAGACAGACCACCTTGTCTGTACCTGCAGCACAGTGAGGACGGGTCCTGGAGAAGAGACTGGGTGTCGCCATCTTTCTCCCCCACCACCACTACCAAGGCAGAACCTCAGGGATTGGTCCTCAGAGCCCACAGTGGAAGTCGAAGTAGCCTATGTCAAACCACACCCCTCCACACTGGGTAACTAGTATCTACTGCAACAGGACAGAAGCTGTAGAACCACACAGACCCTTCCTCCAGAACAGCTCTGCTGCATTGCCTGGATTAACTGTAGAACAATTCTTGTTATTTACATATATCCTCCCTTCCTTTTCTCCTTATCACTTCCCTCCTCTAGGCTGGTTACTCTGGTGATTGGATTAAATATATCTGTTTAAACAAACCATTCTCTTGATACATGTTCTAAACCTCCTTTACTTTCTCTCTCTGGAATAATCAAGCCATATAGTTTCTCTGTCTGGGTAACTTTATCTTTGTTTCTTCTCCCCCCCCCACCCCCCCACCCCCACCTCCTTCCTTATTTTCCTTTCTCTTTCTCTCTCTGGATTAAGCCTTTTAGTCTCTCTCCCTGGTCAATGTTTATTTTTTCTTTTTCCCCCAGCCTCTGTCATTTCTCTCTTTGTGTATGCTCTTCCATCAACACCACTCCCACCCTGCTCTTGTAGCTGCAGGTGTCTGGTTTTATGTTTTTCGATTGTTTTCTGTTTTTATTTGTTTTGTTTGCATGTTTCTGCTTCCTGTTGGTTTTCCTTTTCAGGGCTACTTCAAGGAACAAATCGAAGCACACCTGTTGGAGGGTCCCAAATGTCACTACGAGTAGGGAAATAAAATAACCCAAGTTACAACAACAGAGATCAAATAACTCTCTAAAAAAATACCTCTTGATGGGTCAGGCTTTGGACAGTGTATGACCTCCCCCCCTTTAATATGGCAGTGCTCACAGGCGCAGAGCACATAGGAAGCTGTTAAAACTCATGAGGGACAGAAAACTAGCCAAAATGATGAAATGGAAGAATTCTCCTCAAAAGAAATTCCATGAAGAACTGACAGCTAACAAATTGATCAAAGCAGGTATAAGCAACATAACTGAACAAGAATTTAAAATAACACTAAAATTAATCACTAGGCTTGAAAAGAAGCATAGAAGACAGCAGAGACTCCATTGCTAAAGAGATCAAGAAACTAAAAAACAGTCATGATGAATTTTAAAATGCTATAAATGAGGTGCAAAATAAAATTGAGGCAGCAACAGCACAGATTGAAGAGGTGGAGGGGAGAACAGATGAATTAAAAGATAAAATTATGGAAAAAGAGGAAGTCAAGAAAAAGATAAAAAATCTAGGATCACAAGAGGAAAATTAGAAAACTAAGCGATTCAATCAAATGGAACCCTATGCCTATCATAGGAATTCTGGAAGAAGAAAGAGAGAGAGAGAGGGAGAGAGGGAGGCTGTGGGTGTAGTGAACAAATTACAGCTGAGAAGTTCCCCAACCTGGGGAAGGAAACAGCCATCAAAATCCAAGAGGCACAGAGAACTCCCTTCAGACGTAATGGTAATCAATCTTCTGCTTGATCTATCAGAGTGCAACTAGCAAGACACAAGGATAAAGAGAACTCTGAAAGCAGCTAGGGATAAATAGGCCTTAACATACAAAGGTGGACACAGAAGGGTAGTAGCAGACCTTATCTAGTGAAACTTGGAAGACCAGAAAAGAATGGCAGGAGATGTTCAATGTGATGAACAGGGAAAATATGCAGCCAAGAATCCTTTATCCAGCAAGCCTGTCATTCAGAATAGAAGGAGAGCTATAGGTTTTCCCAAACAAAAAACTGAAGGAATTCATAAACCAGCCCTACAAGAAATCCTAAGGGCAGACTCTATGAGGGAAATGTTGCAAGGAACATAAAGTACCAGAGACATCACTACAAGCATGAATTCTACAGAGGACACAACGACTCTAAACCCCTATTTTTCAATAACAACACTGAATATAAATAGACTAAAAGCTCCAAACAAAAGATACAGGGTATCAGAACGGATAAAAAAAGACCCATCTATTTGCTATCTACAAAAGACTCCTAGACCTGAAGACATCTTCAGATTCAAAATGAGGGGATAGAGAACTATCTATTATGTTACTGGAAGTCAAAATAAAGCTGGAGTAGCCATACTTTTATCAGACAAACTAGACTTTCAAGTAAAGGCTGTAACAAGAGATCAAGAAAGGCATTATATAATAACTACAGGGTTTATCCATCAGGAAGAGCTAATGATTATAAATATCTACACACCTAATTCTGGAGCACACAAATATATAAAACATAAGCAATCTTATTGATAAGAATTTGCTAATTGCAGGGGATTTTAATACTCCACTTATAGCAATGGATAGATAAATAAGACATAAAATCACTAAAGAAACAATGGACCTGAACGACACACTGGAACAGATCAATTTGACAGATACATTTAGAACTTGACATCCCGAGGCTATTGAATTCACTTTCTTTTTGAGTGCACATGACACACTCTCCAAGATCAACCACATACTGGGTCATAAAGCAGCCCTCAATAAGTGTAAAAGAATTGAGATCATACCATGCACACTTTCAGATTGCAATGCTATCAAACTTGAAATCAACCAGAAGAAGTCTGGAAAACCTCCAAAAGCATGGAGGTTAAATAACATCCTACTGAAGAATGAATGGGTCAACCAAGGAATTCAAGAAGAAATTAAAAAGTATATGGAAACAAATGAAAATGAAAATATCACAATTCAAACCCTTTGAGGTTCAGCAAAGGCAGTTTTAATAGAAAAATACATTGCAATCCAGGCCCATCTCAAGAAATAAGAAAAATCCCAAATACAAAATCTAACAACACACCTAAACGAACTAGAAGCAGAACAGCAAAGACAACCCAAACCCAGCAGAAGAAAAATAATAAAGATCAGGGCAGAAATAAACAATATAGAATCCAAAAAAGCAGTTGAACAATCGATAAAACCAAGAGCTATTTTTAAAAAATAAATAAATAAAAGTGATAAACCTCTAACCAGGCTTCTAAAAAAAAAAAAAAAAAAAAAAAAAAAAAAAAAAAAAAAAAAAAAAAAAAAAAAAAAAAAAAAAACAAAAAAAAAAAAAAAAAAAAAAAAAGCCAAATAGATAAAATCACGAATGAAAATGGACTAATTACAACCAATCCCTCAGAAATACAAGCAATTATCAGAGGATACTATGAAAAATTATATGCCAACAAATTGGGTATCCTGGAAGAAATGGACAAATTCCTAAACATTCACACACTACCAAAACTCAAATAGAATTAGAAAATCTGAACATACCTATAACTAGTGGAGAAATTGCATCAGTTAGTAAAAATAACCAAAAAAATAATAATAATAATAAGAGTCCTGGACCAGCTGGGTTCCCTGGGGAATTCTACCAGACATTTAAATCAGACTTAATACCCATTCTTCTCAAGCTGTTCCAAAAAATAGAAATGGAAGGAAAACTTCAGGACTCATTTGACAAACTCAGCACAACTTTGATTCCCAAAACAGCCAGAGACCCAGCAAAAAAAGAAATTAGAAGCCCATATCCCTGATGAACATGGATGCAAAAATTCATAATAAGATACTTGCAAATCTAATTCAACAGCATACAAGAAAAATTATTCACCATGATTAAGTGGGAATCATTCCTGAGTTACAGGGCTGGTTCAATATTTGCAAATAAAGCACTGTAATACGTCACATTAACAAAAGAAAAGACAAAAACCATATGACCCTGTCAAGTTGCAGAAAAAGCATTTGACAAAATACAGCATCCTTTCCTAATAAAAACCCTTGAGAAAGTCGGAATAGAAGGAACTTACCTAAACATTATAAAAGCCATTTACGAAAAGCCCACAGCTAATATCATCCTCAATGGGGAAAAACTGAGAGCTTTCTGCCTGAAATCAGGAACACGACAGGGGTGTCCACGCTCACCACTGCTGTTTAACATAGTGCTGGCAGTCCTAGCATCAGCAATCAGACAACAAAGGGAAATAAAAGACATCAGAATTGGCAAAGATGAAGTCGAACTTTCACTTTTCATAGACGATGTAATGCTTTACATGGAAAACCTGACCAACTCCACCCAAAGTCTGCTACAATTGATGGATAAATTCAGCAAATGTTGCAAAGAATACAAGGAACCAGAGAAACCACTACAAATATGAATTCTATGGAGAATACAAATCAATCTAAACCCACAGTTTTCAATAACAATACTGAATGTAAATGGACTGAATGCTCCAACCAAACCACACAGGGTAGCAGAATAGAATAAAAAAAAAAAAAAAACAATCCCATCTATTTGCTGTCTACAAGAGCCTAATTTTAGACATGAAGACACCTTCAGATTGAAAGTAAAGGAATGGAGGAATATCTATCATGTGACTGGAAGCCAAAAGAAAGCTGGAGTAGCCATACTTATATCTGACAAACTGGACTTTAAAGTAAAGGCAGTAACAAAAGATGAAGAAGGAAATTACATGATAATTTCAGGGTCTCTCCACCAGGATGAGCTAACAATTATAAACATCTATGTGCCGAATTCAAGAGCAGCCAAATACATAAAACAGTCACAAACAGAAACAATCTTATTGATAAGAATGTGCTAACTGCAGGGGACTTTAATACTCCACTGACAGCAATGGATAGATCAGCCAGACAGAAAAATCACTAAAGAAACAAAGGACCTGAAAGACACATTGGAAGAGATGGCATTGATAGGTATATATAGAACTCTGCATCCTGAAGTTAGGAAATTCACCTTCTTTTTGAGTGCACATGGCACTTCTCCAAGATAGACCACACACTGGAGCATAAAACAGCCCTCCATAAGTATAAACGAATAGAGATCATACCATGCACACTTTCAGATCACAATGCTATGAAACTTTAAATTAACCACAGGAAAAAGTCTGGAAAAACCTCCAAAATAAGGAGGTTAAAAACCACCCTACTAAAGAATGATTGGGCTAATCAGGCAATTAGAGAAGCAATTAAAAAATATATGGAAACAAATGAAACAAAAATACAACAATCCAAACTCCATGGTACACAGCAAAGGCAGTCCTAAGAGGAAAGTATATTGCAATCCAGGCCTATTTCAACAAACTAGAAAAGCGCAAATTTAAAATCTAACAGAGCACCTAATGGAACTAGAAGGGGAGCTGCAAGAGCACCCCAAACCCAACAGAAAAGAAATAATAAAGATCAGGGCAGAAATAAACAATATAGAATTTATTAAAAAAAAAAAAACAGTTGAGCAGATCAATGAAACCAAGAGTTAGTTTTTTGAAAAATTAAAGTTGATAAATCTCTAGCCAGCCTCCTTAGAAAGAAAAGAGAGCACCCAAAGAGACAAAAATCATGAATGAAAATGGATCTATTACAACCAATCCCTTAAAAATACAAGCAATCATCAGAGATTACTATGAAAAGCTATATGCCAACAATCTGGACAAGCTAGAAG
Organism: Helogale parvula; assembly: GCA_004023845.1. Lineage (NCBI taxonomy): Eukaryota > Metazoa > Chordata > Mammalia > Carnivora > Herpestidae > Helogale > Helogale parvula. The sequence goes on along the minus strand of PJEM01014872.1, from coordinate 2,041 downwards.
AAATGGACAAATTCCTAAACATACATGTACTACCAAAATTCAAACGAGAAGAGATAGAAAGCATGAATAGACCAATAACCGGTGAAGAAATTGAATCTGTTATCAAAAATCTCAGGGCCCAGGCCAGTTGGCTTCCTAAGGGAATTCTACCAGACATTTAAAGCAGACTTAATACCCATTCTTCTCAAACTATTCCAAAAAATGGAAATAGAAGGAAAACTTCCATACTCATTCTACGAGGCCAGCATCACCTTAATACCCAAACCAGACAGAGACCTAGCAAAAAAAAGAACTACAGACCAGTATCTTTAATGAATACAGATGCAAAAATACTCAATAAGAAACCAGCAAATCAAATGCAACAGCATATAAAAAATTATCCAGTGATCAAGTAGTATTCATTCCTGGGTTACAGGGCTGGGTCAACATTCGCAAATCCATCTATGTGATACATCACATTAACAAAACAAAGGATAAAAACCATATGATCCTGTTGATAGATGCAGAAAAAGCATTTGACAAAACACAGCTCCTTTTCTTAATAAAAACCCTTGAGAAAGTCGGAATAGAAGGAACTTACCTAAACATTATAAAAGCCATTTACAAAAAGTCCACAGCCAATGTTATCAATGGGGAAAAACTGAGAGCTTTCTGCCTGAAATCAGGAACACGACAGGGGTGTCCACGCTCACCACTGCTGTTTAACATAATGCTGGAAGTCCTAGCATCAGCAATCAGACAACAAAGGGAAATAAAAGACATCAGAATTGGCAAAGATGAAGTCGAACTTTCACTTTTCATAGACGATGTAATGCTCTACATGGAAAACCTGACCAACTCCACCCAAAGTCTGCTACAATTGATGAATAAGTTCAGCAGAGTCCAGGGTTCCAAATCAGTGTATAGAAATCGGTTGCATTCCTATACACCAATAATTCAGCAGCGGAAAGAGAAATCAGAAAACTGATCCCATTCACAAGTGCACGAAAAGCCGTAAAATATCTAGGAATAAGCCTAACCAAGGATGTAAAAGACCAATATGATGAAAACTATAAAAAAAAACTTATGAAAGAAATTGAAAAAGACACCAAGAAATAGAAAAACATTTCTTGTTCATGGAACGGAAGAATAAACATTGTGAAAATGTCATTACTACTCAAAGGAATCTACTATTCAATGTGATCCCCACCAAAATTGCACCAGCATTCCTCTCAAAGCTAGAACAAGCTATCCTCAAATTTTTATGGAGCCACAAAAGATCCCAAATAGCCAAAGTAATATTGAAGAAGAAAATCAAGACGGGAGGCATCACAATTCCAGACTTTACCCTCTACTACACAGCTGTCATCTTCAAGACAGTATGGTATTGGCACAAAAACAGACACATAGATCAATGGAATAGAATAGAGAACCCAGAACTGGGCCCACACATGTACGGCCAATTAATTTTTGACAAAGCAGGAAAGAGTATCTGATGGAAAAAAGACTGCCTCTTTAGCAGGTGGTGCTGGGAGAACTGGATAGCAGCGTGCAGAAGAATGAAACTAGGCCAATTTCTTATACCATACACAAAAATCAACTCAAAATGGCTGAAAGACCTGAATATGAGACAGGAAACCATCAAAACCCTCGAGGAGAAAGCAGGAAACCGCCTCCTTGACCTCAACCACAGCAATTTCCTACTTGAACATCCCCAAAGGAAAGGGAAATAGAAGCAAAAATGAACTCTTGGGACCTCATCAAGATAAAAAGCCTCTGCACTGCAAAGGAAACAATCAAGAAAACTAATAGGCAACCGACAGGATGGGAAAAGATAGTTGCAAATGACATATCAGATAAAGGGCTAGTCTCCATAATCTACAAGGAACTCACCAAACTCCACACCCAAAAAACAAATAACCCAGTGAAGAAATGGGCAGAAGACATGAACAGACACTTCTCCAAAGAGGACATCCAGATGGCCTATAGGCACATGAAACGATGCTCCACATCACTCATCATCAGGGAAATACAAATCAAAACCACACTGAGATACCACCTC
>PJEM01014871.1:0-32779 GCA_004023845.1 Helogale parvula | reverse complement strand
TGTGTGTGTGTGAGGGGGTAGGAGGGAGAGAGAGAGATAAAGAGAGAGAGAGAGAGAGAGAGAGAGAGAGAGAGATTTTCAGGCTCCGCTTCCACAATCCGTGTCCTGGTGGGGGTCCAAGCATTTTTCCATGTTCTCAACTAAAATTTATGCAGTGAACCTGCTTCACACAATGAGAACAGAGGAGTCTGTCTTCTCTCGATTGAGATTTGTGATGAGTCTGCAGTCTTATGTCCACCATGCAATTTGTGCTGCTTCTATCAAGCTTGCACAATGAGCTGGGTGGTCCTGTGATGCACAGTGGGTGCATAGAGAATGTTGTAATGTTTCATTTGATGTTCATCAGGATATATGTAATTCATATCTAGTGGCAGGGATTAAGCTAGTGCATGTGACTCTATCTTCTGTGCATGTTAGTATATCTTACCAATTACAAGTATCTATTTCAGACTGAATAGGTAAACACAGAATCATGTGTCCAGAGAGGCTCCCTGGGGGATACTATGGAGAGGAACCCCCAGAACCCAACAGGAAATCTGCCTGTAACCTCCATCTGCACCTGCTCCTGGGAATACAAACTAGTATTGTGCATGGTGTGCACCCCCAGGTGGTGCTGATCCCTTTCTACAGGGAGGTTTGTGTCCGGGCTCACACTGACGTCCCCTCATGGTGTCTCTCGCACAGAAATACATGGCCGTGTCTTCGACTCTCAGGTTGTTCATCTGCAGATACAGCATGTTCTTGGCGTTGTCTCTGGAGATGGTGAATCGGCCCTTCACGGAGTCTGCATATCCCGTGCTACTTTCATCAGTATTAATATATGAGACCCACTCCAGTCCTTTCTCTGGAGCCTGGCGTATCCAGTTCATCCAGGTTTTACTGAAATCAAATCCGGAGGCTGCACAGGAGATTCTCAGGGAGCTCCCAGGCTTAGCCAGGCCTCCCCCAGACTCCACCAGCTGCACTTCACACTGGACACCTGCAGACACAAGACATCCTGATCAGGAAACTGTCACATATCCACTGCTTCTCTCACTCATATCCACATACATACTCAGTGTCTCCTGTTCACAATGAATTACCTTTTAAAAATAAAACAAGGAAAATCCAGCCAAGCACAAACTCCATGGTGCGACGTCTGTGTTCTGCCTTGATCACAGAGTGGTAACACCTGGGAATCCGTGGCTGGGGCTCCTCTCCCAGCGACAAAGTGTGACTGGGCTGGTTTAATCTGCACAGAGATGGCCCTATTTGCATGTCCTCTGCGTATGTAGCCAACCATGTATTTAGTGATTACAAAGAGGGCAGTGACCTAAGCAGATGTAATTCTCTTTGATTTGGTGTATTGACAGCATTTGGGAAAATAAATTTCTTATTATGAATACATATTATTATAGAATACATACTTTTGCTCCATGTGTTTTACATTTGCACACTAATCTTGCCTTGTAGGCATCATGATATCCCATAAGGAGATGTGAACCTACAACCAAATCTTAGAGCGTGGTGAGGTGTCCAAGTGCACTTATGTGGGGAGAGTGAGTACTCCATATGGAATCTACTGACCCTCCTCAATCCACCTTCAGGCCTGAGTGCGAAGGCTCCTGAGGAATGTGGCACCCTTTCTCTAATGGGGACATGATGATTTTGCTTGTTATGTAGTTTATCTGAAATATAGAGAAAATCAGGGTCAATTCAAGTGTATTTTCATATCTCTAACATGTCACTATCACTGTCCCTACTGAGTCATCTCTGTGTTTATTGGTAGGAGCTTTGATGAGTGTACTTGAATTAGGTTGAGCTGCACATGTGGAATGTGTGATATGATAACACGAATGTCAGAGTCAACATGATCAAGACTGAACACATCATTCTTGTTAAAGTCTCTGTAGTTCCTCTTTCCTAGTTCCTTTCGTCACCCTTTCCCCACAAAATTATCTATCTTTCTCACATTTCTGCAGATTAGGTTTGGTTTTCTAGAAAGTGTGCATGTGTAATTATATTATATGAACTTTTATTTGTAGGGCTTATTTTGCTTAGCATAAATCCTTGTAAATACAACCATGCTTCTAGTTGTATCAGAAGTCATTGGATTTAAGGACAGACACCATATATTTGCACTCATAGGTCTAGCAGGAGAAACCTAACAGAGGACCATAGGGAGGGGAAGGGGGAAAGAGAGTTGGAGAGAGTGAGGGACACAAATCATGAAAGACTATTGAATACTGAAAACGAGCCGAGGACTGAAGGGGGAGGGGGAGGGGATGGTCATGGAGGGGGGCACTTGTGGGGAGAAACACTGGGTGCCATATGGAAACCAATTTGACAATAAACTATTATAAATTAAAAAAAGAAGTCATTGGATTTAAAGTTTAGCAGTTTTGCAAGAATTAATGTCACCAAGTTTTATTTTTTAAGTGAGGTTTTTTTTTTATCAGAACTTCTGCCAGTGTCTGATATTTCAATTAAGAATCTTCTCATCCAGGAGATGTAGATGTAGAGTTTAGGAAATGTAGGTTGTGTATGCTATCCAGAAAAACCAACTTGAAGAAGAGGCAGAGAATCAAATACCCATCAATATAAGAGTTTTTCTGCTCTGATAAGTTGCTTTTACTGTTAGGGATTCATGGAAGCTTAATTTGAAAATTGGGAATATAACTAAAACACAATTAAGCTGGAGATGTTTTATGAAGATGTCCATCAAGGTTGGGAGTAATGAAGTGAAGGATATTTTTATTTTTCTTATTTAAAATATATTTTTTTAATTTTTTAAAATTTAAATGGAAAGAGAGAGAGAAAGCGAGCACAAGTGGGGGAGGAACAAAGAGAGGGAAAGAGAGAGAGAAAATCCCAAGCAGGCTCCACACTCTCAGTGTACAACCTGATGAGTGGTTCAAACTCACAAACTGTGGGATTATGACCTGAGTCGAAATCATGTCTGATGTTTAACACTGAACCACCCAGGTGCCACTGAAGGTCATTTTTTAGAAAAGTTCGACAGCTACATGTGATAATATGAAATAAGGTTTTAAAAGAAATCAAGCAATTAGCAATTATTTAGAAAACCACTGAATAATTAAAATCCATGTCAATGATGGGAACTGATAAATCTAATTTCCAATGGAAATAAGTCAGCCTCATGGACACAAACATATTTCCATTTTGGCATCTGTGTCTCTATGGACCTGAGATAGTTCTAGTCAGGGAAGCAGGAGAGAGTCAGCTGAAACGTTCATCTTTCTTCAGAAGTTATTTTCAGAAGAATCTGTTCCTTCCTCCCAGTCCCTTTTCCTGTCTGCATGAGGGGATTGGGAATTCTGACACCATGTCCATCATTATGGGGTCACCTGGGGTTTGGGAATGACATAGAATTGATTTTAAATCAAAACACTAAAATCACTGGTTGTTACATTCCACAGAAAATCTACAGGCTCTTGGCTGCTTGGTGGCACTAGGGGATTTTATAAACATATTAGTTAAATTTTCTATGATAGCCCAATGCGTGGTGTAGAAGAATTGGATATGACTTTGATATAGTACTTGTGAGGACACTACCAGAGTAACATTATTTCCTGCTCATGGGTAACCGACAACACCAAACTATGAATTGGGACATGTCCAGAATCCTTTCCTTAGGGGATCTTTGAACACAAGCAGATGGGTTATATCCAGCATCCACCCTCCATGCCATGTGAATATGTTTTATTTATTGTACATGTATTCTTTCCAGTTGGGAAATAATCCTTTGACCAAAGCCCCCAGCTCTTCCAGTTGTTGAAAAGCTTCTTTCATCCTGAGTTGTACCAGCTTTTCTATCCAGCGACAGGTGGATCACAGTGAGCGTGATAACACAACTCTGTACAGTGTTGCTCAGGCTCAAATACCACAAGGTCATCACATCCACAGTCTTCTAAAAAGGTGGAAAACACAACACCTTGGATAAATTCTTAGCAGTGCTATTGCTGGGTCATAGGGGAATTCTATTGATAGTTTTTTGAGGAAACTCCATACTGTTTTCCAGAGCGGCTGCACCAGTTTACATTCCCACCAACAGTGTAGGAGGGTGCCCGTTTCTCCACGTCCTCACCAGCATCTATAGTCTCTTGCTTTGTTCATTTTAGCCACTCTGACTGGGAAAGACAGTTGCGGAGAGAGAGGGAGGCAAAACCTGAGAGACTATTGAATACTGGAAATGAACTAAGGGTGGAACCGGGATGAAGAGGGGGAAGGGAGGTGGTGGTGATGGTGGAGGCACTTGTAGGGAAGGGCACTGGGTGTTATATGGAAACCAATTTGACAATAAACTATTAAAAAAAAGAAAAAGGAAGAAAAAAATAAAATAAAAAAAGAAGAAAAAAGAAAACACAGCCCCATTTAAGTGAAAGTTACAGCAACACGAAGAAACGCATGGACTCTATGGTCCAAAGACACTCCCACTGGTTCCTATTGCCTTATGACCCATGGAACCAAGAGTACATCACATATCTCCCTATGATGTAGTACCTGGAAGTTCCAACATGTAGAAATATTTCCTCCAATACTAGTCTCAGTTCTATTGCATTCAGACATAGGAACATTTTTAAAAATTCATTTCTTTAAATGTTAAATTAGTTAACATATAGGGTAGTATCAGTTTCAGGAGCAGAGCCCCGTGATTTATTACTTACATATAACACCCAGTGTTCCTCCCAAGTGCCCTCTCTAATGCTCATCACCAATTAAACTCATCCTCCCACACAGTTCCTATCCACCAACTCTCAGTTTCTTCTCTGAATCTATGTCTCTTATGGTTTGCCTCTCTCCTTTTCTTTTTTCTTATTTTTACTTTCCTTCCCCTAAGCCCATCTGTTCTGTTTCTTACATTCCACTTATTGGTGAAATCATATGGTATTTGTCTTTCTCTGACTGACTTAATTTGTTTGGGATGATACTCTCTAGCTCCATCCTTGTTGCAAAGTGCAAGATTTAGTTCTTTCAGATGACTGAAAAAAATACCCTATTCTAAATATAGCACATCTTCTTTATCCACTCATCAGTTGATTGACCTAGGCTGTTTCTATACTTTGGCTATTATTGATAGTGCCACTATACAACTGGGGTGTTTGTGACCCTTTGAATCAGCAGTTTTGCATCCTTTGAATAAATATCTAGAGGTTCAATTGCTTGGGTGTAGGGTATGTTCACATTTAATTTTGGAGGAGCCTTCAGAATGGCTACAGCACTTTGAATTCCCACCAAGAGTATAGGAAGTTTCACTTTTCTCTTTATCCTCACCAACATCTGTTGTTGCCTGAGGTGTTAATATTAGACATTCAGACAGGAGTGAGGTGGTATCTCATTGTGATTTGATTTGTTTCTTTCCTGATGATGAGTGATGTTGAGCATTTTTTCATGAGACTGTTCTCCATCTGATGTCTTCTTTGGAGAAGGGTAATCATGTATTCTGCTGATTTGTCACTGAATTATTTGTTTTTTGGGGGAGAGGGTGTTGAGTTTGATAAATTCCTTATAGATTTTGGATACTAACTCTTTTTTTTAATAGTTTATTTTCAAATTGGTTTCCATGTAACACCCAGTGCTTCTCCACACAAGTGCCCCCACCATGACCATCACCCCATTCCCTCCCTCCCCCTTCAGTCCATGGTTTGTTTTCAATATTCAATAGTCTTTCATGATTTATGTCCCTCACTCTCCCCAGCTCTCTTTCCCTCTTCCTCTCCCTGTGGTCCTCTGTTAGGTTTCTCCTGTTAGACCTATGAGTGCAAACATATGGTATCTATCCTTCTCTGCCTGACTTATTTCATGAATACTAACTCTTTATCTCGTATGTCGTTTGTAAATGTCTTCTCCCATTTCATCAGTTGCCTTTTACTTGTATTTATTGTGCTTCCCTGTGTAAAATATTTTTATCTTGAAGAAGTCTGAATTGTTCTTTTTTGCTTTTGTGTCCATTGCTTCTGGAGACATGTCAAGAAAGAAGTTGCTATGGCTGATGTCAAAGCACTTGCTGCCTATTTTCTGTAGAATTTTGATGGTTTCTTTTCTCACATTTAGGGCTTTCATCCTTTTTTTAATATATATTTTTACATATGGTATAGGAAAGTCGCCCTGTGTCATTCTTAGTCTGTTGCTGTCCAGTTTCCCAAGCAGCATTTGCAGATGTGACTGCATTTTGTGCATCGGATATTTTCCTGGCATTGCTGAATTTTAGTTGGCCATAAGATTCAAGAATCATATCCACTCTTATCACTGACAGATTAAGGCTGATTACACCATAAATGATTATGCCTTTGCAGATTCTTTGATTTTCAACTATTCACAAAATGCATTGGAAGAAATGTCGAGGGGGGGGGAATCTTCAACCTCATAGAAGGAGATTATCAGGTACTTGTCACCACAGATGGGGCAAGGAAATGTCAGGGCATCAACGCATGGGTTCATGGCTCACTTACATCTTCGTCTCTTCCAGCTTCTGTAACTATGTTCATAGACTAAGTGGTTCTAAGCTCAGACAGTCATTTCTCACTGTTCTGGAGTCTAGGAAATCAGAGGTCGAGGTGCTGGAAGATTTGGTGTCTGGAGAACACCCATGTCCTAGTCCGTCCATTCCCTGTCACCTCACATGGTGCCACATGGCAGGAGGCTTTCCCAGTTCTGATGTATAAGGGCACTAATCTTGTCACGCAGATGAATTTAATTATATATAACATTTGCCTCTTTTTTAGGAGAATAGTGCATATTTATGATATTATGTTCCTGGAGGTATTGCTGAGGTTAGTACCACCATTATGGACATGGAGAATGTAAGGTCTGTGATACTCACCATATGCCTATTTATCTCTCCTAATTTGGCTGCACAAATGCCTTTAGTGGGAAATTATAGTGCAGAGGCCCTTAAAATTTTGGATGAAAACCCTGGCATTTTCTACAGATCATGACAACTCTTTTGAGAAAGATCTGTGATCCTATTCCTGGATCGTAATCCTAAGAGTTAAAGCCTGGGCACTAGGATACCATGCAAACTAACCTGTACATATTTAATTGGATATTATCTGAACAGCTAAGTCATAACTTTGGGCATGCACAATGCCACTCTGTTGGGGCCCAGTAAGCAATAATAAGCCTCAAACAATATTTTACCTCTTGGGCCGCACATATGGCTTCTGTTCATCCTATGATTTACTTTATTTTCTGGCTCTTTGTCTACTGTAGGGAATGAACATAATCCTCTCCCAAAAGATTTGCTTAAGGATAAGCATCCCACCCTTGAATAATTAATGAAGGGCGTTATGGAATGCATATCTCCTCATAGAATTCTCCAGACTTATCATATGTTTAAAACCACACTATTAGGGGATTCTTCCTTTTGCAATGACTTAAACCTGTTACTTTCTGATAAGAATGATGTAATCACCCAGGGTATATAAGACCCTGGCTACCTCAATAAACGTGTCCTTTTTACCAACCGCCATCCACGCTCTCTGTCTCATCTGTCTTCTCTGTCTCATTTGTCTTGTCCGTCTTCTTTCTTAGAGATATTTTCGCCGACACCAACCCCCTACTTGGGACCTTTCGACTGTGGTGTGTGGGCTGGTCCCCCGCACCACTCCTTCATCAAATGCAAGATGTGATGGAATCTGAAGAAATCCTGAAGACAAAAGCAAGTCACATCAAGTAGTTTCCCAAACGTCCACTATATCCATTCCTGCACTCAATTCTCTCTTCCAATCTTCACATATGGTCTCATGGGGAGAGTATTGCAATTCACTAAGATAGGAATAAAAACCCTGAGTCTGATTCCAAGATGATTCTGCATGATCTTCAGGCACCACTTAAAGTTGGAACTCATTAGTTTTAACACGTTCTTCAGCACCCTGAAGTATTAGGATTCATACAGTAGAGAAATTTCTTTCTGAAGACAAAATTGAAGCACTAAGTAGGTGGAAATCTTGTAATGATGAGACCAAGTTGAGATCCTCCAGGGATGATGGTGTTGGTCATTCTGACAGGTAATGGATGTGACAAGCTCAGGTGCTTGCTGACAGCAAAGGGACTACACATTTGGTAGAGAACGAAGATAGTTATAAATACCCGTTTTCATTTTTGTCTCATTAAGCAATTGAAGGACGTTAACTATCATGCATCTTTTCATTAGTTTTTGAATATATTTGTGTGTGTTTGTTTTTCTATACCTGATTTCTTTGCAAAGTAACATAAGATGTGTTGATTTTATACCGTTGCATTTAAGATTTCTTTATTTTACAATATGAAATTTAAGTTATGGGATTTAAAAAAAAAGAATAAACATCACACATGAACTTCACCTCATCTTTTGGGAGAAGAGATTAGTATGTTGTTGTTTGTAAACAGGACATGAGTATTGAAGTACATAATTAAGTACAATTATGACCTTGGTATTTGCTTTATTTGCAGAATGGGTGTGATTTAATGAGATACATATGGAGGTCCAAGTTTAAAGGAGGTTGACCCATCATGGCTAGCTGTATGTGTCATCATTTATGTGTCATGGGTGCCCAGATAAACCACTGTTTCTGTGGATGTGTGTCATTGTGTTTCCAGAGAAGATTGGCATTTTCATCCACGGTCTCTGTGTAAGTGGACATCATCCAATGCAGTAAGGTTATGACTGAATAAAATGCAGTCAGAGGAAAATTAACTTCACTTTTACTTCCTGTGTTTATTCTTTTTTTTAATTATTTTTTAAATGTTTTTTTTTTTTTATTTTTGAGAGAAAGAGAGAGACAGCGCGAGCAGGGGTGTGTCAGAGAGAGGGAAATACAGAATTTGAAACAGGCTTCAGGCTCTGAGCTAGCTGTCAGCACAGAGCTTGATGCGGGGCTCGAACCCACGAACAGTGAGATCATGACCTGAGCTGAAGCCAGACGCTTAACTGACTGAGCCATCCAGGCGCACTCTGTCTATTCTTGACTTTCTGCCCTTGGGCTGAAAGTTACACCATCAGGTTCCCATTTTCTCATACTAGACACTGGTTCAGAATTGGACAAGAATTACAGCACTGTCTTTCTGGGTCTCCAACCTGTGATGATAAATCATGGAATTTCTCAACCTATTTAGTCATGTATGTCAAAGTTCTGTGTGTTTTGTTCCTCAGAAGACCTCTAATATTAGATGCTGCTACTGTCTCCTGTACTTTGCACTAATTGAAAAAAGAGGTAACACATATAAAGTTCTGAGAGCAAAATGCTGTGATGGAGGGCCATGCTGTTTGATTGGGACAAGAGCTGGGTGAGGATCAAGAGAAGAAAGAAGATTCATGTGGATTACCAAGTTTACAGGAGGTTGGCTTGTCATGGTTAACTTCGTGTGTCACCTTAAAGGAATCACGGGTGTATACGTCAAACACGGTTTCTCTGGCTGTTTATGATGCTTTTTTTCCAGAAGTGATTGGTATTTGCAGTCATGATGCCTATGTAAATGGACATCATCCAAGCCATTAAAGTAATGAATAGAATAAAACTCAGAGGGAGGAAGAGTTTCTGCATTTTTAGTTCTCATGTGCATACTTGAGTTGGAACATTGGGCTCCTACTGCCTTGTTCTGAAAGTTACACTATCAGGTCCCCATTTTCTTAGACTAGACATTTTCTCAGAATTAGATGAGAATTACACCACTGTTTTTCCTGGTTCTCCAGATTGTGACAGTAAATAATGGGACTTCTCTGCCTTTTTAGTCATATAAGTCAATGTACTATTATTGGTTCTGTTTCACAGGAGAACCCTGGATAATACACGAAGATGCTTTACTTCTTGTAGCTTAAAGTAATTCAAGGGGTGCCTGGGTGGCTCAGTCAGTTAAGCGGCCGGCTTCAGCTCAGGTCATGATCTCACAGTTCGTGGGTTCGAGCCCCGTGTCGGGCTCTGTGCTGACAGCTGGCTTAGAGCCTGGAGCCTGTCTTCAGATTCTCTGTCTCCCTCTCTCTCTGACCCTCCCCTGTTCACGCTGTCTCTCTCTGTCTCTCAAAAATAAATAAAAGACATAAAAAATAAAGTAATTCAATAAAACTATAACAAAAATAAAGTCCTGAAGAGCAAAATGCCATGAAATAAGTGTCATGTTGTTTGAATGGGACAAGAGCTGGGTGAGGATAATGAGAAGCTATGAGATACTGTGGTATTTGGTGCACACTGAGTGCATCTGAGACTCCTGTAAAGTGCAGTTCAGTTGATGTGCGTCAGGATATCTGCAATTCATTTGTACTTGGAGACAGGAGTAAGTGAGTGTAAGTGACTCTCTCTTGTGCATGTATGTATAATTTTCCTCCTACAACTGAGTTTCTTAGTCAGAGCCTGAATAGGTAAGCACAGTATCATGTGTCCAGAGAGGCTCCCTGGGGGGAATTGATGTATGGAGAGGAAGCCCCATCTCTGACAGAAAACCTGCCTGTAACCTCCCTCTATACCCACTCCAGGGAATATGAACCAGAAATGTGCATAGTGTGCACATCCCTGGTGGTCCTGATCCCCTCCTAAAGGAAAGTTTGGGTCTGGGGTCCCAGTGACTTCTCCTCACTTTCTCTCTTACACAGTAATAACATGGCTGTGTCCTCTGCTCTCAGTCTGTTCATCTGCACAGACAACGTGCTCTTGACATTGTGTCTGGAGATGGTGAATAGACCCTTCACGGAGTCTGCATAGGATTGCTACTTACATCAGTATTAATCCATGATATCCACATCTCTCTCTCTCTCTCTCTCTGCCTCTCCCCTGCTCGTGCTCTATCTCTGTCTCTCAAAAATGAATAAACAGCCCCTTCCCTGGAGCCTGCTGGACCCAGATCATCCAGTGGCTACTAAAGATGAATCCAGAGGCTGCACAGGAATGTCTCAAAGACTTCTCCCCCACCACCACCCCCGCACACACCAGGCTTCACCAGGTATTCCCAAGACTCCACCATCTGACCCTTGCACTGGACACCTGCAGACACAAGACATCTTGGTCAGGTAACTTTTGCACATCCACCATTTCTCACTCATATCATTCACATACTCAGTGTCTGTTTTTCACTATGAATTATTTTTTTAAAATAGCAGTAAGGAAAACTCAGCCAAACCCAAACTCCATGGAGAGGTGTCTGTGTTCTGTCCTAAATACTGAATGGGAACACCTGAGAATCCTGGGGCTGGGGCTTCTCTCCCACATGCAACATCAGGGCTGGGCTGGTTTATTCAGCCCTATTTTCATGTCCTGTGACTATACAGCCAGCTGTGAATTCAGTGGTTACAAAGAGGGCAGTGACCTAAGCAGAGGTGATTGCCTTTGATTTGGTGTATTAACAGTATTTGGAAAAATATAATTTGTTATGATTTTCCAGAGTACGCACGTGGAATTCATGTGCTACGTTGATTTTACATATGCACAGTAATCTTGGGATGTAGGTGTCATGACTCTCCATGAGGACATGTGACCCTACACCCAGAATTGTGCAGGATAGTGAGGTGTCCAAGAGTACTAATATGGCGAAAGTAGGCCCCAGGACCTGAGTCTGTACTCCTCCCAACAGGACCTATTGCCCTCCTGAACCACCTGCAGGACCAAGTGGGCAGGAATGTGTGATCCCCCTGTAATGTGGGCAGGTTGATTTTACTTGTTCTGGAGATTACCTGAAATGTAAAGAGAATCAGGGTCAGTGCAGGTGTATTCTCGAGTCTCTAACATGTCGTTATCACTGTGTCCCTACTGAGTCATTTCTGTTTTCACCTGTAAGAGCTTTAGTGAGTGTACTGCACATGCAGGATGTGCACTATGGTAACACTGATATCAGAATCAACATGGTCAAGAGTGAACAGATACATTCCCGTGAAATTATCCTATAGTTCTCCTAGAAATCTTCCTTCCTACTTCCTTTATTCGATCTTTCCTCACAGAAATATTGAGCTTTCTCATATTTCTTCAGATTAGTTTTAGTTTTCTAGAATCTATACATGTGTATAATTATATGTACTTTTATATGTAGGACTTATTTTGCTCAACATAAATACTTGCGAATACAACCATGTTGGTGGGTGTATCAGGAGTTTTTGGATTTACTGTCGGCATCCTATAAGAATGAACATCACCGAAATTTATTTATTTATATTTTTTGGATCAGGATTGCTACCAGTGTCTGTTATTTTAGTAAAGTTTCTTCTCAGTCTATACATGTGGAGTGTAGAGAATGTAAGACTTATATGCTTTTCAGAACAACCAATGTAATGAAAATGTAAAGGAACACATTCCCATTAATGTAACAATTTCTTTGCTATGATAAATTGCTTTTATCAGACGTTCATGGAAGCTTAATTTGAAACATGACAATATAAATAAAAAACAAGGCTAGAGATTTTTCTATAAAGTTTCCCACCCAAATTGTGAGTAATGAGGTAAAGGAAATTTTTAATTTATTTTTATTAAAATATTTATTTATTTTGAAAGAGAGGGAACAAATGGAAAGTAACAGAAAAAGAGGGAGAGGGAGAGAATTACAAGCAGGCTCCACAATCTCAGTGTAGACTCTCATGAGGGGCTTAAACTCACAAACCATGAAATCATGACCTGACTCAAAAAAAAAAATCCTAAATGTCCATCACCTGATGAATGGATCAAGAAGATGTGGTATATATATACAATGGAGCATTAGATGACAATGAGAAAGAATGGAATATGGCCATTTGTAGGAAAGTGGGTGAGCCTTGAGGGTGTCATGCTAAGCGAAATAAGTCAGGCAGAGAAGGACAGAAACCATGTGTTTGCACTCATAGGTCTAACAGGAGAAACCTAACAGAGGACCATAGAGAGAGGAAGGGGGAAAGAGAGCTGGGGGAGAATGAGGAACACAAATCATGAAAGACTATTGAATACTGAAAACAAACCATGGACTGAAGGGGGAGGGGGAGGAAGGAAATGGGGTGATGTTCATGGTGGGGGGCACTTGTTGGGAGAAGCACTGGGTGTATTATGGAAACCAATTTGAAAATAAACTATTAAAAAAATATAGAGTCTGAGGCATAACTGACTGAGCCACCCAGGCATCCCTGAAATCACTTTTTAGAAAAACTAAATGATCGCAGGTGATTGATTATATGGAATAACATTTTAACAGAAATCAGACAATTAGAAATTGTGTAAAAAACAATGAATAATTCAAATCCCTGTCAATGATGGAATATTATTAATCTTATTTCCTATGGAAATAAGGTCAGCATTGTGTATGCAGCCTTATTTCCCATCTGGTATCTGTGTTTCTGTGGGCCTGAGACAGTTCTAGTCAGGGAGACAAGACAGGGTGAGTTGGAATTTTACTGCTTCTTCAGAAGTTACTTTCAGAAAAATATCTCCACCCTCTCAGTCCATTGTCCTGTCTACATGTGGAATTTGGGGATGCTGACACCATGTTAAACTATGATGGAGTCACCTGGTGCTGGGAAATGACGTAGAATTGATTTTAAATCAAGGTACGAGAAACACTGGTTGTCACTCAGGCAATCTGCAAGCTCTTGACTGCTTGGTGGCACCAGGTGATTTCACACCATTAGTTAAATTTTCTAGTACAACACACTGCATGGTGTAGACGAATTGGGTATGACCTTGGGTCAGTACTGGCAAGGACGCCTCACAAAGAGAGTGAAGTTATTTCCTGCTCATGTGTAGCCAGCAGCAGCAAAGTCCGGGGGAATCTGAAGTGGGACATGGCCAGAAGCCCATCCATGGGCCCATTGAACATAGGCAGATGGATTTTATCCAGCGCCCACCCTTCGTGGCCTGTGTATATAGTTTATTTGTTGTACGTGTATTTTCCCTATGTTGTGAAGTAATTCCTGTACCAAAGACTCCAGCCCTTCCTGTTAATGAAAAGCTTCCTGAGTTGTGTTTCCATCCTGAGTTGAAATGCCTTTTCTGTCCAGTGACTGAGGTGACATCCCACAGTGGTCATGGTAACACAACTCTGTATGGTGTTTCCCAGACTCCAATACCACATGGTCATCCCACCCAATCTTCTAGAAAGGTGGAAAAAATTGCACCTTAACATAAAGTTACACAATCTTTGAGGAACACATGGGCTCTGTGGTCCAAAGAGGCGCCCACTCAATAGCACATCTCTTATCTGTCTATGACTTGTTACCCAGAAGGGCCGTGCATGTGGAAATATTTTCTCCAATACTGGCCTCTGTCTTATTGCATTCAGACATGGGAACATTTTAAACATTCTATGTATTAAAATTACAGTTAGTTAACATATAGCGCAGGATTGGTTTTAGGAGCAGAACCCAGTGATTCATCACTTACAGATAATACCCAGTGCTCCTCCCAACAAGTGCCCTCTTAGTGCTCATCACCAATTTAACCCATCCTTCTACACACACACCCCAGTAACCCTCAGTTTGTCCTCTGTATTTAAACGTTTCTTATGGTTTGCCTCCCTCTCTCTTTCTTTATCTTATGTTTCCTTCTCTTCCCCTAAGTTCATCCATTCTGTTTCTTAACATAAACTTTCACATATAAGTTATATTATATGGTATTTGTTTTTTTTTATGACAGACTTATTTCTCTTAGTATGATACTCCTAGCTCCATGTTTGTTGTTGCAAAATGCAAGATTTCACTCTTTTGGATGGTTGAAAAATTATCCCATTGTATACATGCCACATCATTTTTATCTGTTCGTCAGTTGATGGGCATTTAGACTCTTTCCATACTTGGTTATTGTTGATAGAGCTGCTATAAACATTGGGATGCATGTGCCCCTTCAAATTAGCGTTTTCATATCCTTTAAATAAATACCTAGTAGTGCAATTGCTTCTCATAGGGAACATCTATATTTAACTTTTTGAGGAACCTCCATTTGTTTTCCAGAGTGGCCGCACCACTTTGCATTCTCACCGAGGGCATCGGAGGGTTCCTTTTCTCCGCGTCCTTGCCAACATCTGTTGTTTCCTGAGTTTTTAATTTTTACCATTCTGACCGGTGTGAAGTCATACCTCATTTGATTCTGATTTGTATTTCCCTGATGATGAATGATGAGCATTTCTTCACATGTCTGTTAGCCATCTGATGTCTTAATTTGGGGCACTTTGGCGGTGTCTATTCATTTATTCTGCCCATTTCTTCACTGAATTATTTGTTTCTTTAGATGTTGAGTTTGATAAGGTCTTTGTAGGTTTTGGATACTAACCCTTTATCTGATATGTCATTTGCAAATATCTTCTCCCATTCAATAAGTTGCCATTTAGTTTTGTTGGTTGTATCCTTTGGTGTGCAGACTTTCTTTAGTCTTCATAGTTTATTGTTGCTTTTGATTCATTTGTTTCTAGAGACATGTCAAGTAAGAATTGCTGTGGCTGATATCAAAGAGGTTGTTGTTTATTTTCTCTATTTTCTCCACTCGAATTGTGATGGATTCCTGTCTTACATTTAGGTCTTTCATTCTTTTCTGGGGGGGTATTTTTTTATTTTTTAACAGTTTATTGTCAAATTGGTTTCCATATAGCACCCAGTGCTTCTCCCCACAAGTGCTCCCCACCATGACCATCACCTCCTTCTCACCCTTCCCTTCCCCCTTCAGTTCACAGTTCGTTTTCAGTATTCAATAGTCTCATGATTTGTGTCCCTCACTCTCCCCAGCTCTCTTTCCCCCTTCCTCTCTCTATGGTCCTCTGTTAGGTTTGTCCTGCTAGACCTATGAGTACAAACATATGGCATCTATCCTTTTCTGCCTGACTTATTTTACTTAGCATGACACCCTCGAGGTCCACCCACATTGCTACAAATGGCCAGATTCATTCTTCCTCACTGCCATATAGTACTCCATTGTGTGTGTGTGTGTGTGTGTATATATATATATATATATATATACCACATCTTCTTGACCCATTCATCAGGTAATAGACATTTAGGCTGTTTCCATGATTTGGCTATTGTAGAAAGTGCTGCTATGAACATTGGGGTACATGTGCCCCTATGCATCAGCCCTTCTCTATCCTTTGGGTAAATCCCTAGCACTGCTATTGCTGGGTCATAGGGGAGTTCTATCTATAGTTTTTTGAGGAGCTTCCACACTGTTTTCCAGAGGAGCTGCAACAGTTTACGTTCCCACCAACAGTGTAGAAGGGTGCCCATTTCTCCACATCTTCGCCAGCATCTATATTCTCTTGATTTGTTCATTTCATTCTTTTTGAACATATGTATGTGTATAGTGTAAGAAAGTGGTCCAGATTCATTCTGCCTTTCACCACCCAGTTTCCTAAGAAGGATTTGCTAAAATGATTGTAATTTTTCATTGAATACTTTTCCTGCTTTGCTCAATATTACTTGGCCATAATATTCATGAATCATATCCACTCCTATCACTGACAGATTAAGACTGACTTAACAGTGTATATGAATCTGCCTTGTGGATTCTTTGTTTTTCAACTAGTAAAGAAATATATTGGAAAAAAAACGTCAGAAAAAAAACCCCTGCTTTCAGCCTCATAGAAGAAGTTTATCAGGTACCTGTCGCAACAAATGCATCAAGGAAACATAAGATATCAATACTCAGATTCATGTATCACTAACATCTTAGTCTGTTCCAGATGCTATAACTATCCTCACAGACTGGGTGATTTTAAACCACAGACACTAATTTCTCACAGTTCTGAAGTCTGGGGAGACCAAGGTCAAGGTAGAGGCAGATTGGGTGTCTGGAGAGAGCCCGCATCCTAGGTCATCCATTCCCTGTCACCTCACCTGGGGCCAGGAGGTAGGGAGATTTCCCAGTCCTGGTCAATAAGGGCACTAATCCCAGCAGGAGGCTGCCCCCTCCTGAGCTTAAGTGCTTTCCCAAGGCCTAACCACCTCCTACCATCACATTAATGTTAGCTTTCCACATGGGGATGGTTGAGGACACACCCGTGGAACTGATACCAGCAACTGAGGATCAATTAGTTATTCTGGAAAGTTAGAATGTTCCTCCAATTGAGCATCACCAACTAAGGATTCTCATGGACCCAGTTGAAGCTTCTGATCTTTGTATGTACAGAATGAACATAAGACCTTCAGAGCATGCTGGTGACCTTGGGAAGTGGACACCTAGCCTAGACTCTGGGTAAGACCTCATCATATTTTTACAATCATTTTATTACTGTGACTTTTTACATGGATCCTTATTATCATTTTCAAAAAATGAAGACCGTTTTCTCTCTTTTGTTCTCTCAGTTTTTGTCTGTGTTTAGTGGAGTACTCACAGCACCCTGACCTTGGATTGTTGCTTGCCAGCTCCTGACCTTTCTTCCTCTTCTCCTCCCTCTCCACACATGGGAAATCCAACAGAAACCCATGAGTTCTCCCTTCTTTGATGCAAGTGGGAGACTGACTCCACACGAGCCCCTCCCTAGATAAGGACACCCTACCAAGTGACCCACAATCACTAAGCCAGTGTCTCTTCCTGGCTACATCCAAGCATTTATGACCTTCTGAGAGGCCTGCTCTGCTCTCCACAGACACAATGGTTGTGAGAAACGTTTTATTCTCTCTCTCTCTCTTTGTGTGTGTGTGTGTGTGTGTGTGTGTGTGTGTGTGTGCATATATGTATGTGTGAATTTCAGACCTCACCTCAACACCATGTCTTGGTGAGGGTCCTAGCCCTTTCACATGATGTCAACTACAATTGTTTCAATAAGCATGGTTCAGATAATGAGTCCACAAGGTGTATTTTTTCTTTTGCTCCAATTTTTGATGCTTTTGTAACCTCACATCCACCATGCACTTTATGCTGCTTCTAGGAAGCTTGCATAAAGCTGAGTGGTCCTGTGATGCACAGTGAGTGCCCCTCAGGATCTTGTAATGATTCATTTGATGTGCATCAAAATATCTATAACTTAATCATATTTAGGGACAGGAGTAAACGAGGGTAAGCAAATTTGTCTTTTGTACCTGTTAGTATATATATTTCTAATTACAAATTTCTAAGAATGACTGAATAGGTAGTCATAGAATCATGTATCCAGAGAGGCTCCCTGGGGGAGACTGATGTATGGAGAGGAAGCCCCAGACCCTGTCAGTAAACCTGCCAGTAACTTCCATCTGCACATGCTCTTGAGTATATAAACCAGAATTGGTGCATAGTGTGCCCCCCCTGGTGGTGCTGACTTCCTTTTACAGGGAGGATTGTATCTCTGCTTGCACTGGAGGCCCGTCATTGTGTCTCTCCTAGAGTAATGCATGGCTGTGTCCTTGGATCTCACATTCTTCATTGGCAGAGTCAGTTATTTCTTTGCATTGTCTCTGGGGATGGTGAGTCAGCTCTTCACAGAATCTGCATGATATGTGCCACTTCCATCAGTATTAATCCATGAGACTCACTGCAGTCTTTTCCCTGGAGCCCAGAAGACCCACCACCTCATTCAGTAGCTACAGAAACTGAATATAGAGGCTTCGAAGGAGAGTCTCAGGGAACCCCCAAGCTTCACAAGGTCTCCCCCAGACTCCACCAGGTGACACTCACACTGTACACTGGCAGACACAAGATACCCTGGTCAGGAGACTGTCACACATCCACTGTTCCTCTCACTTATATCCACTGACATACTCAGGATCTCCTGTTCTCCACAAGTTACCATTTAAAATAGAGACCAGGAAAACCAAAGTGATCCCAAACTCCATGGTAAGATGTCTGTATTCTGTCTCAATCCCTGAATGGGAACCTCTGGGAATTCTGTGGCTTTGGCTCCTCTCCCAGCTGTGGGATCAGGAATGGGAAGGTTTAATCAGCATACAGAAGTCCTCTGACTATATAGTAAATTTTGCAGTTAGAATCCTCAAAAAGCCAGTGACTCTGAGCAGGTGTGAAGGACCTAGGAGTGTTTGGTATGACAATACCTTTCGGGAAATTGGGATTTATTACTTTGTGATATTGTTGCAGTGTTTATTTAGTGCCCATGATAATCTTTGTTTTTCACATATTCACCCAAACTTGTGAAATAGGAATCAATTTACCACCATTGTACAGGCGGACAGATACACACTGCAACATAGAGAGATTTTGTGAGTGTTCAAAATCACACATCACACGGGGTGAGCCTCAGCACCTGCCCTGTGCTCCTCACCACTTGGACCCACCTGCTCCCCTGGATCACCTGTAAGATACGACTGGACATGCCCAGTGAGGTTTTCAGGTTCCTGACCTTCTACAAAACCAATAAAGTGAGGTGTGGAGAGTAGATTTTTTTTTTTAATCACAGGGAATTGGAGATGCTGAGAAGCCTTGAGAGAGACTCACAAAGCTGATGGAGATGCTGGGGATTTTCAACAACCACAAGGGCCATTTACACATGATCTCTTTGTGGACATCAAAAGAAAGCCCCAATAAAGTTAAAATAGTTGAATTTTTAGTAAAATATGTGGAGGGCAGAACACCTGAGTTCAGTAAGATTGCTATTATTTAAAAACATTTCTTCCTCTGATAAATGGGGATAATTGTTCCTCAAAACTCACATTTATTGTAATAATAATCTAAGATATATTTATTCCAATGCCTGACACTTGGCAAGTTTGAGTATTACCATTATGATGGTTCATTCCAAACAGGGAGGACACTTGTGTGTTTCCACAGCTTTGCAATCTTTTTCCTGTGGTCATGTCAGAAGTGTGGAGAGCATGGAGCTGAAAATCCTTGAGAGGAGACCAGCCTTCAACCACCCTCAGCTCTAGATCATGAGCCTCCTGGTCCCTGAGTTCCCCTTGGTGGTTGTGAGCACCTCCTGGTGGTCCCTGTGCACCTGTTGTTTCACAGACCGCTGCTGAGATACAAGGACTCTTTTTCTCCCCTTCTCATTTGTCCAGCATGCAAGGTGAGTCCTTCCAGCATGAGCACTGCAGACCCTCTTGTTCAGAGGATGGCTCCCCCTACTTATTTCCCATCTTCGGCCTCCTCACTTAGCTCATTGCCTATACATCTCCAGATATATTTCCTGTAATCACTGGTTAGAAGGAATCTTGAATACAGTCTTCTTTATTGGTTAACCAGAGTCACATGAAAAGATCTTTTCATTTAAGAATTAAGAGAACAATATGAAGGATATTTGTACTCACAAATTCTAATTTCATGAAACTGCGATAAATGTGCTCAGCTTCAAACATGTACCAACCCTACCAACAAAGGAAGGATTCATCCTAGATTAAACATCAAACCTAGAAGCTGGAGTCTTAGATTCATAACATTTTCAAGCTTTGACCATTCTTAGGATTTTCCCAGATTGAAACTCAAATTGTTTCATGATGGTGATGCACTTCTAAATTAAATTGTATTTCTTCTGGTACAGTAATGTAAGTACCTATTATGTTATGGTTACTCACAGGTATATTCAGAACATCGTTGACTTTCTAAAATCACAGGTCAACTGATGGAGATTTTCACCGCAGGATAGAAGTATCCACAGTCTCACCAGACCTGACTTACATGGTGAGATTTGGGGCTATATATGTAGTGAATTTTAGATACAGTTTGGACTTGACTTAATATTTAATGAGTTGACATTTTTTGGGCTTTTGGGGGTTTGGTATGTAACTGTCATGTGGGAATGAAGTAAATTTTCACAGGCATCAATGTGGACTGTGAACGTCATCTATGTCATTCGTGAACACATGCATGATATATAATGTGGCCAAAGGGACTTATCACATTTGATTAATTTATAGATCTTGATATTACCACCATGTGGATGAGTCTGGGGATGGAGCTAAGACAGACAGGAGCAGTCACCACATGTCCATCTTGTGCCTGCAGATGGGGGCCCTGATGATATTATACATGTGGGATGGGGCCTCTGAGAATTGGAGGACGAAACCCCTCCTCACCACGCACAGCCACTTTCCTGTATTGGATCCGTGTCTCCTTTTGCTTATGCATGGCTAGTTGGACCTTGGATGCCCCCAAAACCTCATGAAGTGGAGAGAGACTTCGCAGGTAATAGTAAGAAAAGACACATAAAGGAGTCATTGCCATTGAGAGAGCACTTCTGGGCCTGGTGTACACGGTTCTCTGCAGTCTTGGTTGGATGATGTGGGACATCAACCAGTGGAAGTTGGAGGCAGCCCTAAAAATTGGGCTCAGAATCTAAGAACCCATGGCCACCTCAATGCTGACTGTATTGAAGCTCAATGGACATGCCACAGGAGGTACCTCACTTGAGGGGTAATGAGAAGTTCCTGCTGTCTCTGTGGTGCCCTCAAGCCTCTGAGGTCAGTCCCTCCAAGTGTTATATAGTCTACGTTCTATTGTACATAAAATGCATGCTCTCTGAGTAAGGTGAGGGTCAGCTGCTGGTTCTGGAATCAGTAGTTCTTGTAACCTCATCTCTGGTATTAACTTGTGCTCTGTCTTCTGAGAGTGAAAACAAGGTCCCATTTTGATGTGGCTAAAATACGACATTGTGTTTACAGTTGTTCCCAATTATGTTTTATGTGCATCAGTAATGAAATTGCCGTTGGTGTGAGATTTCCCTTCAGAAGCAGGTACTGGATTATATTGGTGGTGTCAGGTGGTGTAGGCCAGTGGAACAGCACATGGTAAGTATGTTTCCTCAAGCCTGGGCTTGTTCCCTAGAGAGGATTGGGAAGTACAAAGAATGCCAGCTAACACTTGTCTGTGCTTCCTGAGTGCCCAGCAGGACTCTGTGATACAGCTTGGTCCAGGAGCACAGAACAACTTCACATAGGCTGGATGTGGATGTCAGGTGCCTGGACAGGCATGCCATGATATGTGTGCACAGAGGAGCTGGGAAGGGCAGCTGGAGTTTAAATTCCAATCCACATGGCACCGCCATGGAGACTCATGAGTATGTTAATTAATTAATGTACATTACCAGTTAGGCATAAAATGGAAAATTCAAGAAGTTAGACTTGCTACCATAGATTCCAATGGTTATGAAATTTTGCAACAAAATTTATCTCTTTCCTTTATTTCTATTTTGTAATGTCAATATTTCATTTAAATTTCTGTTAGTTAACATATACACTAATTTTCATATTGTAGAATTTAGTGATTTTTCACTTACATTACGCCCTGTGCTCATCACTCAATTGCACTACTTAATCCCCATCACCTATTATCCGAACCCCTACAATCCTCCCCTCCAGCAACTCTTGGTTTGTTCTCTATCTTTAAGAGTCTTTAGGATTTGCTTTCTTCTTTTTGTTCCCCTCTCTTATGTTCATCTGTTTTGTTTCTTAAATTCCACATAAGAGTGAAATTATATGGTATGTGTTTTTCTTTGACTGACTTGGTTCACATAGTATGACACTCTCTAGTTCCATCTACATTATTGCAAATGGCAAGATTTCATTCTTTTAGATGGCTGAGTAGTATGTCATTGTATACATATACCACATCTTTATCCAATCATCAGTTTATGGACATTTGGGCTTTTCCCCATAATTTGGCTATCATAAATGCTGCCTTAAACCTTGGGTTGCATGTGCCCTTCAAATCATAATTTTGTATCTCTTGAGTAAAATATAGTTAGAAAAATTTCTGGGGCATAAGGCATAACTATTTTTAACTTTTTAAGCTGTTTTCCAGAGTGGCAGCACCACTTTGACTTCCAGTTAAGAGTATTAGAGTGTTCCCCTTTCTCTTCAGTCTCACCACATCTCTTGTTCCCTGAGTTGTTAATTCTGACAGGTGTGAGTTGATATATCATCGTCGTTTAGATTTGTATTTCCTTGATGATGAGTAGTTTTGAGCATTTTTCTTGTGTTGATTATACATATGGGTGTATTCTTTGATAAAGGATATACTCATATGTTCTGCCCATTTCTTACCTGAATTATTTGTGTTCTGGGGTTGACTTTGACGTGTTATTGATAGACTGTGGGTAATAACCATTTCTGAGATATGTCATTTGCAAATATCTACTCTGGTTCCGTAGGTTGCCTTTTAGTTTTGTTGATTGTCTCCTTGGATATGGAGATGATTTTTATCTTGATGAAGTCTCAGTAGTTCATTATTGGGTTGTTTGCCTTGCCTCAGAGACCTGTCTAGTTGCTATGGCCAATGCCAAAGAGGTTGCTGTATTCTCTAGGATGTTGATGGTTTCCCATCTCACATTTAGATATTTCATCTATTTTGAGTTTATGTTTGTGTATTGTGTAATAAAGTGGCACAGTTTCATTCTTCTGTATGTCTCTGTTCAGTTTTCCCAACACCATTTGTTGAAGAGACTGTTTTTCCCACTGGATATTCTTTCATGCTTTGTCAAAGACTAGTTGACCATATGGTTGTGGGTCATTTCTGGGTCTTCTACTCTGCTCCATTGATCCATTTGTCTGTTTTGTTGTTGTTGTTGTTGTTGTCATCATTGTTGTTAGTATCTTACTGTCTTGATGACTATAACCTTGTTATATAGCTTGAATTCCAGAATTGTGATGCCTCTAGCTTTTCTTTTCCTTTTCAAATTTGGTTTGGCATTTGGGGTCATATGTGGTTCCATACAAATTTTAGAATTGTTTTTTCTATTTCTGTGAAAAATTCCCAAGGTATTTTGATAGAGATCTTATTAAATATGTAGATATCTTTGTGTTGTATAGGCGTTTCAACTATACTTGTTCTTCTAATGCATGATCATGGAATGTTTTAATTACTTTGTGTCATCTTCAATTTCTTTCATCACTGTTTATACTGTTCAGAGTGCATACGTTTTAACTGTTTGGTTAGGTTTATCCATAGGTATCTTATATATTTGGTGCAATTTTAAACAGAATTGATTACTTGAATTCTATTTCTGTTCCTTAATTATTTGTGTATAGAATTGCAACAGATTTATTTATGTATTTTAATTTTATATCCTGCAACTTTTCTGTACACGTGTATCAGCTCTACCAATGTTTGGTGAAGCCTTTGGGGTTTACTACATAGAGTGTCATGTTGTGTAGAATGAGCATTTGACTTCTTCTGTAATTATTTGAATGATTTTTGTTTCTTTTTTGTTGTATGATTGGTGAGTTTAAGAATTCCAGTACTATGTTTAATGGTAATGATGAGACTGGCCATCTCTGTCTTGTTCCTGATCATAGAGAAAAAGCTCTGTGTTTCCCCAGAGCAGATGGTAATCTCTGTGGGTTTTCATATATGGCCTTTATGATATCATGTTATGTTTCACGTGCCCCTAGTTGTTGAGGATTCTTATCAAGAATGGATTCTGCAATTTGTCAAGGGCTATTACGTACCTATGGAGAAGATTATCATATGGTTGTTATCATTTTTCTCACTGATGTGATATATCACTTTGGTTGCTTGTCAATAGTGAACTAACCTTGCAGGTCAGAAGTAAACCCCACCTGACGGTGATATGTGATTATATTAAAGTATTGTTGGATTTGATTTGCTAATATTTTGCTGAGAATTGTTACATCCATTTTCATCAGACATATTGACCTATAATTTCCTTTTTTACTTGGTTCCTTTCCTGGATTGGAATCATGGAAATACTGGCTCATGGAATTTGGAAGTTTTCTTTCAATTTCTATTTTTGGAACAGTTTGGGAAGAATAAATATTAACTATCCTTTGAATATTTGATAGAATTTGCCCGTGATTTGGCCTTGGACTTATGTTTCTTGGGTGTTTTTTTTTCTTTATAAGTTTATTTAGTTATCTTGAGAGAGAGAGTGATGTAGGAGGAGTAGACATAGAGGGAGAGAAGGAATCCCAAGTTAGCTTCACACTGCTAATGTGGGGCCCAACACAAGGCTTGATTCCACAAACAATGAAATCATGACCTGAGCTGAAATCAAGTGTCAGGGCTTAACCAACTTAGACACCCAGGTGCCCTTGTTGAGAGATTTTTGGTTATGGATTCACTTTCTTGGATGGTTATATATCTGTTCAAGCTTTCTATGTCTTCCTGTTCTAGATTTGGTAGTTTATATATTTCGAGGGATTTACACATTTTTCCATATTGCCTGACTTCGTGGCATATAATTTTTCATAATCTCTTATAATTGTACTTCAGTGGTGTTGGTTTTGATCTCTCCTCCTAAACTAGTGATTTTGTTTATTTGGGTCCTTTCTGTTTTCTGCTTGGTAAGTCTGACTAGGGGCTTATCAATTGTATTAATTCTTCAGAGTCAGCTTATACTATTTTTACCCATTCAGCATGTTGAATATATCCTGCCACTCTTTTATGACTTGACAAGTTTCCATGGATAGATCTGCTGCTAACCTTATGGGTCTTCCCATGTAAGTTAGGGATTTTATTTCCTTATCTGTGTTAATAATATTTTATTATGTCTTTATTTTCAAAATTTTATGATGATATGTTTCAGTATTAGCCTGCTTTTGATTATTTTGAAGGGAGTTTTTTATGCCTCCTGAATGCTGTGGTCTTTTTCCTTCCTCACATTTGGGAATTTTTCAGCTATAATTTGTTCACATATATTTTCTCTCCCTTCTTCCCTCTTTAATTCTGCTGGGACTCCTAGGATGTGAATGTTTTTATGCTTTGTGGATTTTCTGAGTTGCCTACATCTACAGTAGTGATCCTATATTTTATTTAAAATTTTTTTAATGTTTATTTATTTTTGAGAGACAGAGCATAGGCAGGGGAAAGGCAGAAAGAGAAGGAGACACAGACTCTGAAGCAGGCTCCAGGTTCTAAGCTGTCAGCACAGAGCACGACACGGGGCTTGAACCCATGAACCACAAGATCATGACCTGAGCCAAAGTTGCCGCTTAACAGACTGAGCCACCTAGGTGCCCCAGTGATCCTATATTTTAATTTCCCCCTCATCTTTTCTACCAAAATTTCATCTTTAATATCACTCATTCTTCCTGTTTCTTCCATCCTTATGGTACAAATGAAAGGATTCTATATATGATCTGAACTGAAAATTCTGTTATTCTTCATATGCTGTACACTTATCAGTGAATTATAACAACATTCTTATTCCAAAGTTATTTCTAAGAAGTTATTAATTTGCTTTGAATAAAATTAACGTGTGAAAACATTACTATTAGGAGGTCATACAAATGGCCATATTACATTCCCCATTGTCATGTAGTACCCCATTGTACTACAAATGGATCTTCTTGATCCATTCATCAGATGATGGACATTTAGGCTGTTTCCAAGATTTGGCTCTTGTAAAATTGCTGCTATGAACATAGGGTACATGTGCTCCTATGTATCAGCCTTTCTGTATCCTTTGGGGATATCCCTAGCAGTGCTATTGCTGGGTCATAGGAGAGTTCTAGCAATAGTTTTTTGAGGAGCCTCCACACTGTTTTCCAGAGCGGCTGCACCAGTTTACATTCCCACCAACAGTGTAGGAGAGTGCCCGTTTCTCCACACCCTCACCAACATCTCTAGTCTCTTGATTTGTTCATTTTAGTGACTCTGACCAGTGTGAGGTGGTATCTCAGTGTGGTTATGATTTGTATTTCCCTTATGATGAGTGACACTGAACATCATTTCATGTGCCTGTTGGCCATATGGTAGTCCTCTTTGGAGAAGTATCTGTTCAGGTCTTCTGCCCATTTCTTCCCTGGATTATTCATTTTTCTGGTATGGAGTTTTGTGAGCTCCTTGTATAGTTTGGATACTAGCCCTTTATCTCATACCACTTGCCACTATCTTTTCCCATTCTGTCAGTTGCCTATTAGGTTTTTTTTTTTTTAATTGTTTCCTTCGCATTCAGAAGCTTTTTAACTTGAGGAGGTCCCAGTAGTTCATTTTTGTTCTTCATTCCCTTGCTTCTGGGGATGTGTCGAGGAGGAAATTGATGCAATTGAGGTCGAGGAGGCTATTTTCTGCTTTCTCCTCTAGAGTATTTATGGTTTCCTGTCTCACATTCAGATCCTTTATCCATTTTGAGTTTATTTTTGTGAATGGTATACGAAAGTGGATGGACCTTGAGGTGTTATGCTAAGCGAAATAAGTCAGGCAGAGAAAGACAGATACCATATGTTTGCACTCATAAGTCTAACAGGTCAACCCTAACAGAGGACCATGGAAAGTGGAAGGGGTAAAGAGAGCTGGGGAGAGTGAAGGACACAAATCATGAGAGGCTATTGAATACTGAAAAGAAACCATGGACTGAAGGGGAGAAGGAGGGAGGAAAGGGGGTAATGGTCATGGTGGGGGACATTTGTGGGGAGAAGCACTGGGTGTTATATGGAAACCAATTTGACAATAAACTATTATTAAAAAAGAAGTCATAAATCAATAACTCAGAAAAAATTAATAACCTTTAAGAACACTATATGATCCAGATTATATTCTATACAAGTGTACTAATAATATAAATATTGGGGAAATGGGGATTATTAAATCTTAATTTATAATCACAAGCTAATTGTTACTTCAGGTTGTTTTGATAAATAATATTGCATCATAAATTCATATGTTAAATATAAATATGTGGCCTATTGTGGGGTTTAAAATGTAGTATCAGTTATGCAAACAATTACAGTAAAAATTCTATAAGCACAAAATGTAAAAATATCATCATTAACATATGTATGTCATCATTTTTAATTTATTTTTTACTAATTTTTTATTTTTGAGAGACAGAGGGAGACAGTGCAAGCAGGGAAGGCTCAGAGACAGAGAAAGACATAGATTCTGAAGCAGGCTCCAGGCTCTGAGCTAGCTGTCAGCACAGAGCCTGATGCAGGGCTCGAACCCACAAACCGTGAGATCATGACCTGAGCCGATGCCAAACACTTAACCGACTAGGTCACCCCGGCACTCCTATGTATGTCATCACTGATTTTCAAAAAAGGAGTCATATCCATGACGCTAGAGAAAGAAGCGCATTAAAATTAGAAGAGCAGCCACCATATTTTGTGTCAATGACTACATTAAAAAGTAATCCATTGTATAAATAGCTTACAGTAACATAACGGAGGAAAGCTTGCTCACTATTCACAGCAACGGTGAGAGGCTATAATAGAGAAAATGGAATAAGATGATAAGTACCCAAAGTCAATTGTTTTGGTGAGAATCCAGCGGTGATGCAGGTAAATGAGAGAGACTGTGAAGGTCTGTTCACCTGGGACTCCTTCTTTAGGTTCACCAGGAAGACTACACATAACCTGAATAGAGTCACAAGGAGGCAAGTGTGTTAAGTTAGTAACCAATCTTAAATGTTCTGGAATGTATGGAATACATGCACGGGATGACAGGCAACAAACAGAACAAGAACCCACACTGGATTTGTTGTTATTGAGAACAGCCCTCCCAAAGAATGTCATGCTCAGCAGAGGAGTTGTCCTGACCTCTTGTATCCATGGGGCACAATTTCACCCCAGGGACAGAGGTATGACTTCAGGTGCTCATCCCTGGGATGTCACAGAATGTAAGGACACTGAGTGGAAGGACATTTCCTGTGTCTTTTCTGAGGTTGAGATTAGTGCTGATTTCATTCAGAACACTGCATTCCCTGTCCGTCAGAGAATCTTGCCCCACCTGTCTCCACATCCCTTTCCCTGACATAGAGGATATATGAGGGCATGGGGAGAAATGCAGAGGTTTTATCCATGTTTGATTTGTAAACACACCCTTGTCCCCTATAGAACAACATCCTGTTTTTCTCATTCATGTTAATATGCATTTCGTGCATGTAAATTTATGAGGGTGAAGTACCATACATTCCATGACACCATCTCAGGTAGTGCATATAAGGCTGTGCTCCAGGAGAGCAGGGAAGGTATTGCAGGAGAAATGACAAATGATCTTTTTCTCTCAGAGTAGGTGGTGGATCCCTGTGCATGTGCAGGGAGGGCTGGAAAAATACCTCCTAAGAAATCAAGGTGCAGATGCACAAGGACAGTATTACCATCTAGGATAAAAGGGCCATTGTTTCATGAGTGCATTCCAGACCCTAGGAAGAAAACATTTTCCTGTTTCCAGCATGGGCATGAATGGAATTACACAGCCCTTATGAGATCAAGGCAGACAGATTCATTCTGCCACCAGGAAAAATCCACGTGAGTTCTACAGTAAGATCCTCCGTGTTGGATTTTGAAGGAAAGATATGCCATGACCAACAATTCAAGGTGTGCAATTCTAGATGATGAAGTCTTCCCTTAGAGCCTCAGAAGGAAACAGCTCTTATGAGATTTTGAAGCAAATCCAGTTCAAGTGATTTCATGCTTCTGAAATGAAGGTGATGAAAGTTTTATACTCGTGTGTGTGTGTGTCTGTATTTGTGTGTGTGTGTGTGTGTGTGAGAGAGAGAGAGAGAGAGAGAGAGAGAGAGAGAGAGAGAGAGAGAGAGAATCTTCAGACTCCACATTCACACGACATCCTGGAGGAACCAAGTCTCTTCAGTGCTGTTAACTAAAGCTGATGCAGTGAACATGGTTCAAACAATGACCCACCAGGAGACTGTTTTCTCTTGATTAGGATTTTTGATGCCTCTGCAGCCTCATGTCCAACTTGCACTTTATGCTCCTTCTAGCACCTTGCACATGGAGCTGAAGGGCCCTGTGGTCCACAGTGAGTGCATCTGGGAATCCTGTAAAGGTTTAGTTGATGTGCATAAGGATACCTGTAATCAATTTGTATTTAGGGAGAAGACTTAAGCTAATGCAAGCAACTCTGACTTCTGTGCATTTTAGGTAGTTTTCCTATGACAAATATCTAATTCAGAGAGTGAATAGGAAAGCCAAGATCATGTGTCCAGAGATGCTTTCTGGGGGAAATGGTCTTGTGGAGAAGAAGCCCCAGATCCTGACAGGAAACCTGCCTGTAGCGTCCATCTGCACAGACTCTTGGGAACACAAACAACAATTGTGCACAGTGTGACCCTCCTGGTGTTACTGAGCTTCATCTACAGGGAAGTTCTGGGCTCAAACTGACATCCTCTCACAGTGTCTCCTGCACAGTAATACAGGGCTGTGTCCTCACGTTTCAGGCTTTTCATCTGTAGATCCGTTCTGTTCTTGACATTGTCTGTGAAGATCCTGAATAGGCCCTTCACAGAGTCTGCATAGCTTGTGCTACTTCAGTACTAATCCATGAGACCCCCATCAGCCCCTAACCTGGAGCCTGGAGGACTCAGATCATCCAGGAGCCACTGAAGGTGAATCCAGTCTGTACAGGAGAGTCTCAGGGATCCCCAGTCTTCACCAGGTCTCCCCAGTACTCCACACTGAATGCCTACAGGCCTAAGACATCCATGTCAGTAAACTATCACACATTCACTGTTTCTATCACTCATATCCAGTTGCATACTCAGTGTCACTTGATCACCATGAATTCAATGTTCATAGCAGCAATGTCAACAATAGCCCAAACATGGAAAGAGCCTCAATGTCCATCACCTGATGAGTGGATCAAGAAGATGTAGTATATGTACATGATGGAGTACTACATGGTATTGAGAAAGAATGACATATGGCCATTTGTAGGAAAGTGGATGGACCTTGAAGGTGTCATGCTAAGTGAAATAAGTCAGGAAAAGAAGGACAGACACCATATGTTTGCACTCATAGGTCTAACAGGAGAACAGGAGAAACCTAATGGAGGACCAGGGGGAGGGGAAGAGGGAGAGAGAGTTGGGGAGAGAGAGGGATGCAAAACTTGAGAGACTATTGAATGCTGAAAATGAACTGAGAGTTGAAGTAGAAGGGGGAGGGGGGAAAAGAGGTGGTGGTGTTGGTGGAGGGCACTTATAGGGAAGAGCACTGGGTGTTGTATGGAAAACAATTTGATAGTACAATATTATGGAAAAAAACAACAACAACAAGAAAAACTCAGAGAGAACTAACTCCATAGTGACTCCATAGTGAGATGTCTCTGTTCTGTACTGATCACTGAATGAGAACACCAGGGAATCGTGTGGGCTTCTCTCTCTGCTGCAGAGTAGGGGCTGAGGGAGTTTACTCACCACACAGAGGGCCCTATTTGCATGTCCCCAGACTGTACAGTCAATTCTCATGGGAGAATCCTCAAGAAGACAGTGACCCTGCGCAAGTGTAAGGGATCAGGGAGTATCTGCTGCCACAATATCTTTCAGAACATTGTAATTTATTATTTTGTGATTTTGATGCAGTGATTATTTAGTAGCCATGATAATCCTTATTTTAACATATGCATCAAAACATGTGAGATAGGAATCAATTTACCACCGTTGTACAGATGAACAGATACACTGCAGCAGAGAGGGAGTGTGTGTGTCCAATAGCACATGTGATGTAAGATAGCCCCAGTATCTGGATCTGTACTCCACGTCACAGGACCACCTCTGCCTTAGCCACCTTCAGGACAAGGTTTGACAATCTCAGTGAAGTTTGCAGGTTCCTGACCCTGGAGTGTCCTGGTAGACTGACATGAGAAGTCAGGTTTATTCTGTCACAGGGAATTGGAGATGGTGATAAGCCTTGAGAGACTCATAGAGTTGATGGAGATGCTTGGAGTTTTCAACAACCATCAGTGTGATTCACACACGAATTCTGGGTGGACATCAATGGAAAGTAACAAAAAGATAAAATGGTGGAATGATTAGTGAAATATGTTAAAGGCAGAACACCTGAGATTGGTAAGGATGCTGGACTTAACAATATTTATTCCTCTATAAAATGATGATCATGGTCCTCCTAAACTCACACTAATGTGACAATGGTCTATGTTATGTTTATCACAGGGCCTGACCCTTGACAAGTATGAGTATTCCCATTACGATGGTTCATTCCAAACGGGGAGGACACTTGTGTGTTTCCACAGCTTTTACAAACTGTTTGCTGTGTTTATGCCTGAAGACATAGTCATAGCATGGAGTTGAAAACCCTTGAGATAAGACCAGCCCTCAGCTACTCTCTTGTTCTGGATGATGAGCTCCCTGGGCTCTGAGTTCCTCCTGGTGGTTGTGAGCATCTCCTGGTGGTCCCCGTGCACCTCTTGTTTCGTACCCCTGCAGAGACACAGAAATTCTCTTTCTCCCCTCCCATTTATCCAACATGCAAGGGTGAGACCTTCCATCATGAGGACTGCAGACCTCCTGTTCAGAGGATGTATCCACCTACTTATTTCCCATCTTTGACCCCTCACTCTGTTCCTTGCTTGTAAATCTCTAGATATATTTTCTGTAATCATTGGTGGCAGGAATCTTGAACACTGTTTTCCTAATTAGTTGGCATAGTCAGAAGAACTTTTTATTTAATAACCAAGAGTAAAAATGAAAGATATTTGGACTCGTGAATTCTAATTTCAGGAAACTGTGACAAAAGTGCTCAGCCTCAAACATGTGTCAACTTTAATAAAAAGTGTTGGTCGATTGACAGACAGAATGTCAAACCCAAAAATTGTCATCTGAGTATCAGAAAATTTTTAGGCTTTGAACCTAATGGATTTTTCTTTAGATTGATATACAAATTGTTTATTGTTGGTGAAGCACTTCTAAATTACAATTTATTTCTTCTGGAAGAGGAATGGCAGTGCCTGTGATCTATTCTTGCCATGCAGGTGTAATCAGAAGTACATGAGTAGTTTTCTAGAGACAAATTTTGTCTGATGGAGAGAGTTTAACCCCAGGACTGATGGTACCCACCATTTCACCATACCTGATTTATACAGTTAGATTTGGAGTTTTATAGGTGGTAATATTTAAGTACATTTTGGACTTGAATTAATATTTAATAGGGTAAAATTTTGGTGGATTTGGGTTGTGGATATGTGAGTGTTGTTTGGGATGGAGGTGAATTATGTAGGCAACAGAATGGACTGTGGTTGCCTACATTTTGTGCATGATATCTTTTGTGGCCAAAGGACTTTCCCACATTTGATTA
>PJEM01014870.1:0-32782 GCA_004023845.1 Helogale parvula | reverse complement strand
GCTTTGAATTAGGCACTGCCCTTACTGTGAACTGAGGAAACACTTCTGGTAAGGAATAGTGAACTTTGGGCAGAAGTGTGAAAACTGCTATTCCGCTTTGGCAAATGGTTAATCCTTCTTTTGAGAATTCATCTTTGCAAAAGATTCACAGCAAACAAAAAGATTGCATGGGGATCCTTTTCATCCCAGGATTGCCTATGGCAATGGGCCTAGGTCGTCCCATTACTAGGGAATGAGAGAGTCAGTTATCAGCAGTCGATCAAGAGCATGATTCTTGGTCATTAAACGGATAATTTAAGGGTAAAGGCAACATAGACTATGTTTATGATATGACGATGGACGATTGATACAATGAAAATGTCTATACATCAGTTATAAGTAAAATATGCTTCCGTGTGAAATATAGTATGCAGAAAAGGGAAATACTTGTTGATTTTTGTGTTTTTAACTTAATACTAAGAAGAAAATTGCCCAAGCAGCACTCGGATAACAGTTTAAAAGACAGGCACAAACTATAAAGAGATAGGCAGGCAAAGATGAATAAAGGAATGTACACATGAAGAAACTGTGCTATTAGGTTGGTCAGAGCCTATCAGGACTTAGTAAGGTCGGAGCGTCCACAGTGAGCCCAAGGGCTTCCTCCAGCTCTTTGGGTGTGGACCAGATCAAGGAGCGAGGGCCCCCAGGTGCAGAAGGCAGCTGGCTGGGGGATGCCTGTACTAAGGGCCGGGCTCTTTTTCTGTGTTTCTGCCCAAAGAATGCCTGCCTCTTACTGGGGTGGGGTTGAGGGGACGCTCATCTCCCTCCCCCATAGGTGCCTGAGGCTCATACTTTCTGCAGTGCACCAAGCGCATGCGCAGCAGCTGCTCCAGTGGGGGTGGGGAAGGACTGCCACCATCTTTGAAGAAGGTGGAGGGAGAAGAGAGCCGGGAGATCGGATGGGCGTAAGTCCGGATATTGAAAATGGTGGGCGGGGGACAAACAAAGCAGGGGCAATACTCTGCAATCAGAATACAGAGTCTTGTAATTTTTAGCTTCTCCTTTCACACACCTGTCTCCAGGAAACATTTAATTCTGTAAGTTAATGGATGGGGGGCAGGTAACTCCGAGAATGAGTCCGCTGCTTCCGCATGGGGCAAGGGGTCTCTCTCAGAATCTCCCATCTAAAGTACCACCTTGGTTCCAAGAAATATTTCCTCCCTTACACAATTTGAAGTGTCTGAATAGTCTCAATTTTGACCTGTGTATTTAATGTGATGATCGCCTAATCAGTAATTATGTAAGTAATTACATAATTGTGGCATTTTATTTTAAAAAATTTTTAATGTTTTTAAATTTATTTTTGAGACAGAGAGATACAGAGCATGAGCGGGGAGGGGCAGAGAGAGAGGGAGAAACAATTGGAAGCAAGCTCCAGGCTCTGAGCTGTCAGCACAGAGCCCGACGCGGGGCTTGAACTCACCAACGTGAGATCATGACCTGAGCCGAAGTCGGAGGCTTAACCGACTGAGCCACCCAGGCACCCCAATTGTGGCATTTTATAAGTGATAGAAACTTAGAATTGAGGTAACGTAGGAATGAGAAAGGTAAAGCCTGTTCAAGAGTAATGATCTCACAAAGAAGAAAGTAATGGGGCCCGCGGTTATAACAGGTATTGACAAATTTGGGAATTACAAAGTACTCACTTTTCTTCTGCTTGAGTCCACACACCGTGTCTCTGCACAAGTGACTTTCACTCCTGGGGTCCTCCTTCCACCTGCCCCTGGAGATGATTATAACCCTGAATACCTGGGTGTGATTACTAAATGAGATCTTGTAGTATGGATGTAGCATTGATGCCTGGAAAGTGCTGTCACATTCTGGCAGTGACTCCTTTCTAATTAAAGGATGGCTGGGGGGGTGGGGGGGGGCAGGAGTTTGGAAGTTGCAGAGAAGAGGGTTTTTCTTGGTTGGGGCATCAGAGATGCCTGGCCAGGGAGGCAGCCAGGAGCTGTGTTTGGAAGGTGGCGAGATTGGGTTATGTGGAGCTGAGGGAGGGGCATCCCAGAGAGAGACTCCGGAGTAAAGGCAGAGGATCAGATGCTGAGTGAACAATTCATTTAGCCAGACCTCACTGGAAGTGCGGTGGGAAGTCAGCAAGGAAGGATGTTGGGCCACATCACTGAGGGCCAGGAGCTTGAGAGTACTCCTTGAGAGCATAAGGGGCCAATAAAGACCGTTGAGCAAGGGAGTGACATGATGGGGCTGTGCTCCCCAGTCAGACACTCTGGGGTGACTGGGAGACATCGGGGAGACCAGAGGCAGAGAAGCCTGCCGTGGCAAGGCTGAGAGAGATAAAGCAGCAGTGTGCTCACCCTCCCAGGGCCATTTCCCCCTTTGCTGTGCACGTACAAGAACTAGGTCTAGGCAAGAAGTTATTCCTGACAGATCCAGAAATTCACTAGCTTGTAGGAGACTCATTCTGATTAAACACACATCCGGGTCTCAGAAGAGAAATGGGAAGGCTCTGAACAGGAAGCTAATTTGAAAAGTAAACTTTCACTGGTGGGCAGACCCTTAAGGAGCATTATTCCAGGTGCTTTATGTTACAGGTGGGAGATCAGTCACAGAGGGGTCAGGCGCCCTGCTTCCTGGCTGCCAGTAACACATTTCCTCTGGATTTTGGTGAAAAAACATCAAAGGACAAAGTTGCATCTGAAAACGTCTCTTTTCCTCATTAGCCTAAAAGCAGAGTTTTCTGGATCCAGATCTGCCCAGCACAGTAGAGGACAGGGAGCCCAAGAAAACTAGGAAGTTTCTTTACAGGTGATGTAGGCAATTTGTGCTCTTGCTTTTTTTGTAATTCTTTAATATACTAATTAATTCCATGAGACTTAGGAGATACTTAATTCCTCACAAGTCAGGAATGCATACTTCCACATACGTTTATAAGTTTAAATAGTGATTTTTGTGTTTATTTTCTAACCAAATTATATTTGAAATTCAATAAACTGAACAGGAGGGTTGTGTGAGCTAACCAACCTTGGAAATGTTTTCATCTTTTGAACCTTACTTAACAAGTGGTCTGAGAAGTATAAAGGATGCTGCAAAGTCCCTGGTGGTTTCTCTCCTCCCAAGAATTTGGAAGATGAGGAATGGGATGGGGGCAGCTTAGTGTCTGGAGAGCCTTTCCCTGTGATGTGATCTCCACCCCATTTCCCGCCCCCGCCCCCGGAGTGGTTCAACATCACCTCTCCCTCCCTTTGTGTGTCCTTCCTCAGGGAGCAGTTCTCTCTAACTTGTCCACAGGCTTATTTCTGCTCCCCTCAGCCTCCTTCTCCAAAGCCCCAGCGTCTGTGACACCCCTTCTACCATCTCCTACCCTCACCCTGCCCCTTCTCACCCCAAATAACCAGCTTCTTTCCTCTGCACGCTTTGCTCTGGGTTCCTGCTTTAAAGGGTGTATTGCAGGCATTGCATTGTGGCACCCCTTAACGTACCCCCTTCCTCAGGCTGTGAGCACGTGGGGGCAGGGACTGAGCCCTCTGGGAAGGCCCAGCATCTAGCAGGGGGTCACATTACATGGTCCATAACACTCTCTGCTGAGAACCCCACAGCGACTCCCAGGATAACTGCATGGAACATGATAAGGACATTGCTGGCATTCCTTTTGCCACACATGCCCTTCCCCATCCTTGTTCCCTGTGCTCCAGCCTCTTCAAATCTCTACCCTCTTCCCCGAACACACATGGTGCCTGGAGTGCTTGGCTTCCGGAGCACTAATTCCTCCTCTCTCAGTGCTCGACATGGGCACCATCTTTTCTGAGAAGTCTTCCCACACCATCACAACCCTCTCCAGTCTGGGCCACAAGCCTCCGCTGGGCCCCGCAGCGGGGTGTCTCCCCGTCCAGCATGTACCCCATGCTCTCTGTGTCCTTGCCAGTCTCCCTGCACCCCTGAGTGTGAGCTTTCAAGTCCAGGGTGTGGACCAGGGGCAGTTCCACCCCGTGCATGTTTAATAACCAAACGACTCGCCACACAGAGAAAGCCGTAGAGAGTCACAGTTCTGGTGGCTTCGCCTGGAGGGTGAGTGTTTAATGCTGGTGGCAGCCCAGGAGTGGCTGGCCGGCTGGTGACCACCTCATACCCAGGCTAACCAACCATTGGCCTTGTGGTTCCCAGAGATCAGCTTTTACCTGTGGGGACAGTGAGGTCACAGGGTCCTGTTCTGTGAGCTGGGGCCACACAGCAGACCTGGCACCAGACCTCCGTGGGCCAGGGATCAGAAACACCTTTGCAAGTCCAGCCAGGGGAACGTCTAGAGTTTCCAGCTAGTGCCTAAGGTACCCCCAAGATATATTCTTACCATTGTTGATGACTGTGTCAAGCCAGCCTGGATCGGTGGAAGGGGATGAAGGGCTTTGAAGTCAGAAAAGTGTGGGTTTGTCCTTGATTCTGATGCTTATTAGCAGTTCAATTTCAGGTAAGTTAGCTATGTTCTCTGAAAGTTGATTTCTCTGCATCTTGCTTTCCCCATCTATGTAATGGGAATAATCACACCTACCTTACAAGTTTTCTAAGATTAGAGAACATTGAGGACTGTCAGCAGATGCTCGTTCAGTTATGGCCATTTGTACTCAAGCAACGCTTCCCTGTGTTTTAGTGAGCAGCGAGCCACAGATGTGCTCCCACAATGGAGCGGCTCCCGATTATGGGGACTGAGCTTCTTGTCACTCGTGCTGTCTCTGGCCCGTGTCTTTGTGCAGGCAGCGGCAGCTCAGTTACAGCTAAGCTTTGAGGATATGGCCAGGGGAACTACTCCCTGGCCGTTTTTGGCAATGTGGAAGTCAGTGCGCATAGTGAGATAGAGAACCAGGGACCCTCCTGCAGGACACGGCAACTTCCTATATTCTGTTCCGCAGAGGTGTGTGCTAGCCAGGAGCGCTTGGATTGGAATCAGAAAACGGAAGTGTTGAGGGCCGGCAGGTATAAACTGCCCGGTTCCTGTCAATCAGGGTCCCCATCTTAGTCTTCAGGGGGAGTTTCTCAGCTTCTGGAAATAACCGAGTCATTTGAGGCAGGATGTAGGGCCCTGGGCTCTGCTGTTCTCTGCCTGTAGGCACTCTCAGCCCTTGGCTGATGGAGGAGGTAGGGACACTTGTTAACTGGAGAGGGCTTGAGGCGGCCAAGCTGCTGGTGGATGCTGGTCCTTACACTGGAACTGGCTGTCAAGGCTCAGGGAGCCTCCAGCACCACTTGCTCCTGTGCACCTCCCTTACTCCCCCTTCCTGCCCACCATTGTCCACAGGGATGTTCATCACAGGACAGGTCCCTCTGCATATGCTTTTGCACTTGCCCTGGAGCTGGCTCTTGGGGACAGCGCTCCTGGTCCTGGTTCCAATTCTTTATCTTCAAGATGCCCGGCTCCCCACCTCTGGCCCTGTCTCTATGCTCCAGGATGAACCCCTAAGGTTTTGATTTTATTCCCTTAGTGTCCTGCTGTCCATCCAAACCAGTGCCTTATTGTGAGAAAACCTGAGATTGGACACACTCAGAAGACAAGCAAGGGGGGCGGGTGATACAGAGGAGAAACCAGGACTAGGGTGAGGGCAGCTTGCTTGGACTGCAACGCTGGACCCCCAAAAGTGACTGACGCCCCAGAGCACACCCACGGAGGGCTGTTTGGACTTAGGCTCCTCCGGGAAGTGCAGGCAGGTTTTAGGAACCTCAAGGCAGCAGCATCATAATGGGAGCCGATGCACAGGGCAAGCGGAACAGGCACTTTGCACACATCTAGCCTGTGCTGGAGATGCTCTCACGTGTGTTCACTTGCTGAACTCTTTCCACAGCCTTGTTTTATTTCTTAAGTTCATTTCTTTCGTTTTTAGAAATGTTTGTTCATTTTTGAGAGAGAGAGAGAAAGAGAGAGAGAGAATGAGTGGTGAAGGGGCAGAGAAAGGGGGACAGAGGATCTGAAGCAGTCTCTGTGCTGACAGCAGTGAGCCTTGATGCAGGGTTTGAACTCATGAACTGTGAGATCATGACCTGAGCTGAAGCTGGATGCTCAACCAACTAAGCTCTGTCAGCACAGAGCCCGATGCGGGGCTTGAACTCACAAACTGCAAGATCATGACCTGAGTCAAAATCTGACACTTGACTGACTGAGCCACCCAGGCGCCTTCCAAAGTGATCCTTGTAACCAGAGTGGTCCTCACCTACACCTGGGGTCTACATTAGCCTCCTGGCTCTTCTTGCTTCTCGTCTGTCTCTGTTCCAGGCCTGGTTTAGTGCCAGGCAGGAATAACATTTCTAAAATGTGTTTATTGTGTTGTTCTCCTCTTCCAAACCTTCAAGATCTCCTCATTATCTAGAACAGTATGTCTGTGCTGGCCCATTCTCCTGGTCCTTCATGACTCAGCTGCTCCATGATTTCCCGTAATGCCCGTGGTCACCCTTCTCCCCTCTGCAGAGTCTGTCTGCGTGCTTGTTTCCTGCTCACGGTCCTGTTCCAGCTCTTTAACTGGTCCAGGCCAGGATGTTAGTGAAGCCCCTTTTGAGCAGCAGGGTCAGTAGGACAGGGAGAGGCAGGGGGACTTTCCATTTCCACATGGGAATCCCTCCCTCTACTGTCACTGCCAACTCATCATCTGCTCCCCTGCACCCATGCATGGATGAGGAATGCCTCCCCCGCACCCACCCAGCATATACAACCACAGGCCCTCTGCCCACTCAGGTGCCTCCCCAGGCGTTCTGCACTGACTCCCTGTGTGACATCGCTTCTGTGGCCAATGCATCAAGCCAGGGGGTGGAACTGAGATCATCAGGGCCATTTTAATGAGGAGACACCTAGTCTCAGAGAAGAGAAGTAACTTGGTTGAGGCACCACAGCAGCCCAGTGAGTGGGCAGGTTCCTGCCTAGTGCCTCTCTCTTGCTGCCTCGTGCAGACTGCAGGAAAACAAGGTCTCTGGTGAAGTAACATGACTAAACCCTGCTTTGCGTCACATGCCCCGATCCTGACCCAGACCGGAAAACAGCTCACTGGCAGAGAGGGGGCCTTGTCTTTTCCTGGAGACCCCTGAGACACCCCCCACAGCTTCCAGTCCGCTGGTTCTGCCAAAGCTATCTTTCCCTTTACCTCTCCCCATCCCCGCCCCACCCAGGATGGACTCTGTTTTGGCCACTGGCTGACAACAGGACCCTGGAGAGGTCACTGCTCTGCTTTGAGCCTTGGAACCAGCTGCAGACAAAGGCCGTTAGCTTTGACCTTGCTGGAAAGTGGGTAGATTACATGAATCGGTGCAGGTAAATGTCTGCCCCAATAAATGCCCATCTGCCCTCCACCATCCTAGAAAAGACATGTGTCAGCACTGACTTAATCCCGGTCCCCTGTGAGGGGTCCTGTTACTGTCCCATTTTGTAATGAGGACACAGGCACAGATGGGTTTCCTCACTAGGTTCTAAGTCATTGATTCAAACTATGGAGGCCTGGTTCCAGTGTTTGTGCTCATGGCTGCTGTGCTGTGTGTGTTAGAACAGAATCCATGGAAGTATGGGCCTTGAAGTGGTAGTTGTTTATTTTTTTGTTAATTTTTGTTAAAAATGCCCCCAGCTCCCATTCTCATAGGGTGAGGCCCGTGAGGTGGGGTCAGGCATCTGCTGGGTTGGAACCTGTGTCTTTTTGAAATGTTGATGTTTGTTCCTCATGGTGTTTTTGGCATTCATTTCAATTTTTAAAAATTACTTCATTAAAATGTTATTTTTCTTAGCTACTAAGATTTTTGGCATCCCCTTACATCTTGTGACTGAAGCGAGTATTTTACTTGCCTCACTCTAATCCCAGCCCTATCCCAGTGCGCCTCCCCCCCAACTTAGCCTGTTTTGCCCTGGGTAAGAAAGGGTTAGCACCTTCTTATAAGAAGGCACTTTTGGGGGTGCCTGGGTGGCTCAGTCGATTAAGCATCTGACTTCAGCTCAGGTCATGACCTGTGGTCCATGGGTTCAAGCCCCACGTCAGACTCTGTGCTGACAGCTCAGAGCCTGGAGACTGTTTCTGATTCTGTGTCTCCCTCTCTCTCTCTGTCTGTCTTCTGCTCCCACTCTGTCTCTGTCTCTCTCTCAAAAATAAACATTAAAAAAAAGGCACTTTTGATAATAAAGTGGATTAGAGTGATTTCTTCTTGCCATTCTTCACATAGCCCTGAGAGATCAACTACTCCCCATTTCCTTCCTTTTGCAAATAAAACTCAAGTAGGTCTAGGGTGATGAACAGACCCGAGAGGGGGGATGGCCACAGGTTGCCGTGTGGGTTAGGCAACTTCTCCATGGGATTTCATGGATCCGCATTTGTTAGAAATTCTTGTTTTTGAAACATCTCTATTCAAGGAAACACGGTCCGAGTGTTTCACTTCAGTAAATACGGCTTCTTAATTTCAGAGGAAATCTGAAGTGGTTTCTGATGCCTCTCCTGGACCTCCAGCTACTTTCCCCAGAACCACACTTTCACTTTATCTTCTCACCTGCCTATTCTGAAAATGTAGCGTGGTGGTAAGCCTACCAAGGCATGCTATCGAATGAGTCTATTAGTAGCACCTATAGGTTTGGCCACAAAATAGGATAGAGGCAACACTTGGGCTCTATCAGCCACCCTGTGCAGTGGGAGGTCTGTGC
This sequence comes from Helogale parvula, assembly GCA_004023845.1. Lineage (NCBI taxonomy): Eukaryota > Metazoa > Chordata > Mammalia > Carnivora > Herpestidae > Helogale > Helogale parvula. The sequence goes on along the minus strand of PJEM01014870.1, from coordinate 24,135 downwards.
TGGCCCTGTTGGTGATGGAGATAGTGGTTTGGACATAGGGACTGTCCGAGTCTGGGGGAAATCCGAGTAGAGACCTTGGAGCAAGGGGAAAAAAAAACTTGTTTCGAAGAGGGGTCTAAACTACAGAGAGAAAGATTTGGGTGCCTTCAACATATAGGTTCATTCATTCATTCAGTAACATTTCATCGAGCATCTGTGCTGTGCCAACCACCAACATAGGTGCAGTGACTTCCTTTGCAGAGCTAACTTTCAGTGCGCACACAGCTCTCAGGGGAGTAGCTGAGGTCTTCTCTAGGGAACTCAGGAAATGAGGACACTTGATGCCTGACTCCAGGAAACCACTGCAGGGGCCTCTGAAGGAGACTGAGCGGCAACCAGACAGAAAGAGTACCGCAGGATACATGGTGAGATGCAGGGGCCACCGCTTCTGTGTGTGTGCGCGCGTGCTGCTGAAGGGAGCGTGATACCCTTGCCTTTTAACCTACCGAATGAGCAGGAATTAAAAACTGATAAGTAAGGAAGTGTGAACTCTTACACGTTCTTGGTTAGAGGCCTGTACGTTGATGCAGTGTTTGGAAATACGTGTCAAGATCCAGCTACTTCCATTCCAGGAAGCGTAAGAATGTATTAAAGCTATTATTTAATCGTGGCTATATGGAAAGACTTAGACACAAGGCCTATCATTATAGTATTGTTTATAGTAGTGAATAATTTGAAACTACTTAAATACCTAAGTGTAAGAGATTAATTAAATGAATGATCAGCATGGTTCTATAGATACCATAAGCCATTCAAAATGAATTTGGGGGCCCTTGGGGGGCTCAGTCACTTCAGCATCCAACTCTTGATTTCAGCTCAGGTCATGATCTCATAGTTCGTGAGTTTGAGCCCCACGTTAGGCACTGTGCTCTGGGTGTGGAGCCTGCTTGAGATTCTCCCTCTCTCTCTGTCCCTCCCCGGCTTGCACCCTCTCTATCTTTCTCAAAAATAAATAGTAAATAAAACAATTAGAGGACCTCTAACAACATGAAGAAGATTCATGATATGTTTTTGTTACAAAAAATTATAAACTAATTTGTAAGAAAAACAGATTGAAAAAAGATACTTGTGATTTGTAAAACCAACAAGGGACAGGTTTCTAGAATATACTCCTTCAAAGCAACAAGAAAAAGACAGGCAAAGAAAAATAAGCAAAGGTTATGAATAGTCAGTTCACAGAAGAGGAGCTGCGAAGAGTAACAGGCATCTTAGATGCTCAGACTCCTTAGAGAAATGCAAATTAAAATGACAAAGAGGAATCACTTTACTTCAATCAGATTGGCAAACATTAGAGCGAGGGTAATTGGTGAGATGGTAGAGGAGCCAGTGGGGAAAGTATGGTCTGGTGCCAGCTTTCTGGAAGCATCTTAGTTCATGGTATTTAGTTGAATGAAGCAGGTGTATACCCTTGACTTAGCACTCTGCCACCAAGTTCATTTGCAGAGCCTGTCACATGCAGCCCCATGAAGGGGCCCACATGGGAATATCTAGGAGAAAATGGAGTGAAGTACTGGAATTCATGGGCAATCTGGCCATGAGTGTGGAGTGAAAATCAGAGAGGCACGTGTTGCCCGTTTTGTAACAGGGGGCGGTAGTTAGAAGGAACGCAGCTGACAAACACAGAGGCACATGCTAGGTCTCGAGGCACCATGCTGAGTGAAAAAGTGAGCTGCAGAAAATATGCAGAAGGTCATTCAGGAAACTCAAAATGCCTGTATTCAGAAAATGTCACCTGTGTCATGGTTTTTTTTTTTTTTAATGTTTATTTTTGAGAGAGAGTGCAAGTTGGGGAGGGGCAGAGAGAGAGAGAGAGAGAGAGAGAATCCGAAGCAGCTCAAGGCGAGAGAGAGAGAGAGAGAGAGACAGAGAGAGAGAGAGAATCTGAAGCAGGCTCAAGGCTCCAAGCTGTCAGCACAGAGCCTGACATGGGACTTGAACCCACGAACTGTGAGATCATGTCCTGAGCCAAGGTTGGGCACTTGACCGACTGAGCTACCCAGGCACCTCACCTATGTCATGCTTTATAAAGACCCATGTTGTTAAGCAAGTGGGTTGTGCAGGATGGGGAAGAAGGGAATGTGAGCGGGGAAAAGAGGGCTAAGAAATAAGTGAATAAACCGACTATGCCAGCCAGTATCGTGGTCCATCTCAGGGAAGACTCTGCTGGAATGTGCGGCACCCTGCCGCCTGCCCCTGAGGGTCAACCCAACAAAGGAAACAAATAAAACTCCTACCAAGCCCCAGTTAACCAACCATCAAAAGCAAAAAGTATAAATAAAAAGTTTGCTTCAACAATATTAGGAGCATTTTTTAAAGTTTATTTATTTTGAGAGACAGAGTGCACAAGAAGAGGAGGGGAAACAAGAGAGGGAAAGACCGAGAATCCCAAACAGGCTTCACACTATCAGTGTGGAACCCAATGTAGGGCTCGAACTCAAGGACCATGAGATTATGACCTGAACCGAAATCAAGAGTTGGATACTTAACTGACTGAGCCACCCAGGCACCCCTAAGATTATGTGTTTTTTAAATCAAACAACATATTCATAGATAACCATGGAATATCAACAGTCATTTTTCTGGGTAGGGGCAAATTAGTGGCACAGGCTAAAAAACAGCCAAAGTGAAACCAGTGAATCACTGAAGTAGTAATTCGTGAAAACTGATTCTGCACATACTAAAGAAGAAAAGTTTGCTAAGTGGGAACACTTTGCTCAGGGGTATATTGTTATAAAGTAGCTGGGACGCCTGGGTGGCTCAGTCGGTTGAGTGTCCGACTTTGTCTCAGGTTATGGTCTCAGTCTGTGAGTTCGAGCCCCGCCTCGGGCTGTGGGCTGACAGCTTGGAGCCTGGAGCCTGCCTCAGATTCTGCGTTTCCCTCTCTCTGTGCCCCTCCCCTGCTCATGCTCTCTCTCTGTCTTTCAAAAATAAATAAATGTTAAAAATTTAAGAAAAATAAAGCAGCTAATATAGTGAGAAGGAACTGACTATTCTTCACAGTGATTGGTTATAATATTAGAACTTTCTGAAATGACAGGAAATTGGTCAGCGGTTGCCTCCCATCAATGTTGGAAGACAGTTTAAGTTTTGTTTCTAATTTTCAGAGGTCTAAGCAAGAAATGACTGAGATCAAGTTAGGTTTGCAAAGTAAGTTAAATTAAGCTTTGCTTGTAGGACTAAACTGATTTTGTCTGCTCAAGGATGGTTTGCTTTTTATTTCAATACCTGAGATGCTTCCTGATACTCTGTTCCCTTCCTACTTTGACACTGAACTTACATGGTTTTTGTAACAAGAAAATGAAGTTTGAGAGCAGCACGTGCATCTGTTGGAAGAAGCATCAGGGACACATGGCGTTGTGTACATAAAGGGTGAGAATGATTCAAAGAGGCATGGCTCATCTGGCCACATGACCCTTAGTTCACTCCCGTTCTAGCTTGCGTGGGCTGTGCAGTGGGCTAAAAATAAAGCGTGACATACCCCCTGAGCTGCCGTAGCCCAGAGCAAACTCCTGGCTGGTCCATCTCCTGTGCCCATCTGCCTGGTCGCTGACCCATGATTGGTGGTTGCTGGTCACGGGGCAGACTCCAGGATGAAGCCTTACCTGGCGACATAGTGGTTGGGGAGGGCTTCTCTTGGGAAAGCTGAACATTGTGGGCTCCACTTGGAGTTTCCTGTCCCCCTGAAAAACAATAAGCAAGTATTTGTTGTGCTGTGAGTCAGTCGTGACTCAACTAAAGACTGGGACGCTTGAAAAGCCAAGGACACAGATAAAGGCACCTTCTCAAGGTTACCCATCTGGCAGATCAGTCTTTGGCTATTTTCATTGCATACATTCTTGTCCTCGTGCCTACCGACCCAAGATCTCCAGTTTGCACAAATTACCCGTGTGTGTGCTAATAAAGGAGCTCTTTTAAGTTAGTGTGGGGGTTTAGAGTCGTTTTGAGGACAAAGTTCCCTAAAATTATTGAATGTGAACCAAATAATGCTGAGAATGAAAAACCTATATCCTTTTAGACTCATGTGGTAGGAGGAAGTTGCAATTGAAGATACAGAATTGCATGCTTGTACAAATAGTAGAGAGGTGTTTACACATATCCCTTCTACTTACTCTGCTTTTTGAAAGAGGTGTATGTAGCATCACATAATAAAAGCAAAACACAAGGTTTGGTGTTGAAAGTTTGCATTTCAACTGAACATCTACCTGCCTGTATGCCTTTGGCCTAGCCAGTTTCCTTCCTTATACAGAGAAGATAACAATGCCCGTCTCTCTCATAAGTCTGTGTAAAGAGCCCAGCAAACAGTGCCTGACACAAGTTAGATTGTCAATTTAAGTCATATTTAAGTCAGAATCTCTTTTTTTTAACAACTTATCTGCATTTTTATTAAAAAAATTTTTTTATATAGTTTATTACCAAGTTGGTTTCCGTATAACACCCAGTGCTCTTCCCCACAAGTGCCCCTCTCTAGGACCATCCTCCTCCGCCCCCCACCCAGAATCTCTTTTTTAAAACATCTTCCTATTTCAGTCAGTTTCAGATTCCTAGGGGAACCATCCTCAATAGGAACGGAACTGAATGAGTACAGTACCTTTGTCTCACAATCAGCTTCATCAAGAAGTGTTGTGACAGGACTTTACGTTTTTGTTTTTTGTTCTGACTTCAGATCTGCTTTGCCAAGGCATGGAGGCAGAAGATGTTTCAAGGGCTGAGGACAGAGCTGAGTGTGCAGGTTCCAAAAATGAAGGCCAGCCTGATGTTGCTCAGCCTGACTTTCCACTTGGAAGTGAGTCTCCTGGTCCCACTGCTCTCTGGGAGATGCTAGAAAGGAAGTTTCTGGAATACCAGCAGTTGGCTCACGGAAGCCCCGCTGAACATCAGCAGAGCCTGTTGAATCTTCTCCCACTGTTCCTAAAGGTTGGTATGCTTATTTTTGAAACCATAAGATGATACAGTGCTCTGGGGAACACTTCTGGGATGATCAGAAGCTTTGTTGGTGGCTTTAATATCATCACAAGTGGTCCCTGATGGGTTGCTTAGAGGGGAGTGTTTTGCTGTTTAATAAAGATGGCAAGCAAGGCTCATCTCCAGGATGAGGAAGAGTTGGAAAGGACAGTTGGCTCTTGAGTAATACTGTCTCCTTAGTTAAAAAAAAATTATATTATTCAACCACAATCCCAACACGGGAGCCAGAGAAAGACCAGATCCTCTGGAGCTAGGGAAGGAATGTGTTTCCAGGGGTGCAGAGAGGGTGTGTAACCTCAGACACCAGCATGCCAACAGTGGGGCTTGGGAGAACCTGGTCACAGGCCCATGAGGGAAGCCCAGGCTGTCCACTGGGCTGCCATTCTGGCCAGTGGCAGCTGGTGACAGTTTGGGTGCAAAAGATTCCCTTTGTTGTCTCAGAACAAAGGTCCTGCCAAGCGAGGTCTGCTTTGTGGTTGAATATATTGGAGTTTAAGTTGCAGAGTTGGAAACTTTTTATAAGAACTTAGTTTTTGCTTGACTATTGGTTTGGGGTTATTAAAAAAAACCATACGGCTACATTCAAAGCAGAGAGAATATGAGATCCTTTTACATTTGAAACTAGACTAAGACAGATGGAGCCTTTGGCAGATTTTTATGGGGAAATTTGCTTGTTGATATATTTCATCTAACTTATTAGCCGGAGATATTTAAGGATCTCCAGAGATGGGACTCTTCTTGAAATCATATTTCTAGGATACATTGAACACTTAGGCAAGTCTTTCTGTGAAAAAATTTGCCAAGTAACTTACTGTCCATTAACTTGTTTCTCTCCATCTTTTGGACTTGTGATGCCCCAACTATTTTATTTCACAGACTGAATTAACTTGTGATGCCCCAACTATTTTATTTCACAGACTGAATTAACTGGGGCATAGGGATTGTACTGGAAAGGAACTAGGTTAGGAGAGACAGCTCAGATTTCCTAGCCCTCCCTGCCCTGATAATCCTAGCTTCTGGGGGGTTGTTTGGTCTCCCCCAGTTCTCAGGTCAACTTTGCTTTATGGAAGGAAAAATGTGAGCAACCTTCTGCCCCCCACCAAAATTTGGTGAAAAGTAAGTGGGTTTGGCCATTGTCTTGTCTCTTTCCCATCCATCTGGGCAGCCATAGCTCTGAAAGGGACTCTCATTCAAGAGCCAGGCCTGGTCCTTCTTTGCTTCTTTCCAGATTGTTGATTTGAAGTTTATTCATTTGTTATACAAATATTCATTAAGCTCTTATACTCTGTGCTGGGGTCTAGGGCTATGAGTGCTAAGAAGACAGACAGGTTTTACTGTCATGAAGGATTTAGTCCAGATTGTGGAGAGCACTAAATAACTCCCAAAAAGTGTTTGTTTGGCTTGTAGGGATTAACAATGACTTCAAGGCCGTTTTTTCAAAATGGAAAGTTTTCACATGAAAATCAGATTTCCAGTTTTCTCCTGAATATTTTGGTAGATGCAATACTGATAATTGGGTGGAGATGGTTAGGGGCACCCTTTTTAGACAGAAGATGGTCTGTGTTTCTCAGTTTCATCCAGTTCTCCATTCCCCAATATCTTTCACCCAACACAATACTCATTTATGTACCTGACCTGTAGGCAGGCACATTGAGCTTGCGACCTCATGCATTGCAAGCAGTTCCTACTACTGATATAGTTCCAATAACACTTTGCTGGAAATCTGTGAGGGTAAGATTAAGTAACGACTGTAAAAATTCACAGCACACGCAGAGCGATTGGTCCTCATTACCCTTCCAGCAGCCTCTAGGACACAAACTGTGTGTGTGTGGTTTGAGATACCATTTCCACCATTCCCCAAACTGCCAATGCAATCTGATATGTTTTGAGTCTCTGGAGCTCACCTATGATGAGCCCTGCAGAGGCAGAATTTTGATCATTTCTTAAAATCTATATTCTTTGATTAAGCTCGAACATGTCTATAAACCTCTTGTTTTTGTTAAGCTCTAACTAATAAAACTCCGCTAGAGCCAGAGGCCTCAGGCTTCTTCATTAAGAGATGGTAGTAGAGGGGCAACTGGGTGGCTCATTCAGTTAAGCATCTGACTCTTGATGTCCACTCAGGTCATGATTTCATGGTCATGAGATTGAGCTTCGCATTGGGCTCCATGCAGAGTGCAGAGCCTGCTTGGAATTCTCTCTCTCTCTCTCTCTCTCTCAAAATAAATAAACGAACTTGAAAAAAAAGTTGGTAGAGGAAAGTAACATGGGGAAGATCAGACGGTTTTTTGCTTTCGTTTTCTTTCTTTCTTTTCTTTTTTTTTAGTATAGTTCAGATAAAATCTGATGACTAAAAACATCCATTGGAATACAGATCCTTGTAAGAGAAGTCAAGCTTGAAACTACTCTGTTCTGAATTTTATAACCACAAAACAGTGTTCTTCAAGGTTGTCTATAAAGAACCCTCTTGGAAATATGAGGATTTCAAAAATTATGCTAAAGCCTTAGTCCTGCATTGGTTGTCATGACAACCGTGCCCCCACTGGGCTCTGTGACTGAGTGTATCTCAAAGAGCCTTGGACTGCTTTGTTGGGTGGAGCTCAACTGTCTATACCTGACTCTTTTCACTTTGGGCCCAAGGAAAATGAAGATGATCTGGAATTTTTTTGTTTTTTTTTTCTTTGTTTCTTTTGGAGAAACAGAGAGAGAGAGAGAGAGAGAGAAGGCGCAAGTGCTGGGGAGGGAAAAGGGTGGGGGAAGGGGAGGGGGTGCCACATGCCTTGATCTAGTGAGTCTTGAGATTTGATAACAAGCATTGTTTTGTGTGGCAGACCCCTCAGAGCTGCTTCTTTCCCATCTTCTTCCCAAAGCACTTTCCTTTAGCCTCCTTGGCTTCTTCTCACATTTGGTTCCTCAGAGCCCGCAGCAGAGCACAATGTTTTCCTTAACTCTGCATTAACTGCCAGGCAAGGACAAGGACCCACGTGACTGGCTCTGGTGTACCTCCAGCCCCATTGTCTCCCAAGGTGAGGAACAACTGTGGGGTTGTTAAAAAGCGAACCCACTCAAAATTTGGGTTACGAGCCTAATGGAATTTCAGGGCATTGGACCCCCGACAAGGAACTGCTCTGAAAGGGTGAGTCAGAAAGGAAGTTCTCATGCAGAAGTACGGGCTCTCCTCCCCCACCAGCCTCCTTCACTCCTCGCCATACGTCAAGGGGGAGTTCTCAGCCAGATAATTACTAGTAATATTCACCAAGCTCTGCCTAAACTAGGCATTTCGTTTAGTGTTTATAAGCCCTCATAATAACTCCATGAAGACGGTGCCATTTTTATCGCAGCCTTGTAAATAGGGAAATAGAGGTTTGAAGACGTTGTACAACTTGGCCAAGGTTGCCCAGTTGTCACTGAGGAACAGAACTTAACCTGGATGCTCCGGCCAAGCCTGTGTCATTCACCACTGGGCTTCCTCGGGCAATGCTAGGGTTTTTGTAGAGCACAGCTCATTTGGATTCTTTCCCTGTCCCATGACTCAGTGGACATATGGCTCTGCCTGGCTAGTAGCCATGTTCCCCTTGGATGCAAAAAGGGTGTCATCCCCTATGCATGTGATGTTTAGATAGCTCCAGGATTTTGCAGACAGGAGGTTTTTATTGCATCACACAGGAAGCAGCCCAGGGCTAATGACTTCTCAGTGTGCAGAACAGTGTTTTCAGGAAGGATTCAGTGGGCTGTTGTTGTTTTCATGCTAGGAGCCTTGGGCTTTGGTCTTTCTAGAACCCTTCCTATCATAGGATCTCATACCAAGAGAAGAAGGCATTCATCTAGCAAGCAGGGGTAGGTCCTTCTGGCCTTTGGTTGAGTTTGCTTTTGGGGAAAAAGAGCCACTCCAGGTCCTCACACTACACAGAGATACTTGGTAATAACAGACATGGGGAAAGCTAGAGCTGTAGATGCAGTTGTTGAAGATTGTTCTTAGAATATGAACTTTGAGGGAAAGCAGGCAGTGAGATAGGAAAACCTGGCCGTTAGTGTAAAACTCCTTGCTGTCTGAGACAGACGACCTGGGGTAGGACACATGGGGAAAAAGGGAGATCCGTGAATGTGGTAGGTTACAGATGCTGAGAATGGGCTACCCTGCCCCCTTCAAGAGGTGGCATCTACATCCCCTCCTCTGGGATCTGGATGGATTTGTGACGGCTTGGCTAATGGAATAGGGCCAAAGTGACATGTGCAGGTCCAGGCTCCAAGAGACGTGCAGCTTCCTATTCTTGTCACTTGTCACTTCCTGTCACTCTTAGAACTCTGCTGCCATGTTGTGAGGAGGTCAGACAGCCCTGAGTAAAAGCCTATGTGTAAAGGAACCAAAGCCCCTACCTTGCTACTGACGGCCAGCACCAGCTTGCCAGCCATGTGAGTGTGTCAGCTTGCAAGTGGATGTTAGCTGCCCCAGCTACAAATCCATGAAGAAAACAGGCCACTCAATTTTGGGGTGCTTGTTATAGAACACTCTATAGCCAGAACAGTGGGTAACAGTGGAAGGAATCATTCATTTCCTAGTGCAGAGGGATTGGAATGAACACTAAGTCAGTTGAACTTGGAAGTGAGTGTGTTTGTGCAGGGATGTGTGTGCATGTGTGCAGAGACACAGCTATGTACAGGTGCTCTTAGACGAACAGCCATGCCAGTGGTGCAGAGTTTATGGCATTGAGTGTGGCCCATCATTCCAACGTAAGCCACCCATGGACCCAGCTGACAATGGAAGAGAAGGAACAGAATAATAAGGATGATCAATAATTGTTCCCAAGTATAGTGTCCAGGGGGCACAGCGACAGCAAATACCCTTCCTTGTCCATCCCTGACTGTCACAGACTCTGGGTCTAAAGTTCTCTCTTGTCTTAGCAAGAGAGTAGGACATGGGATTAAAAATAGGAGAGAGAGATGGCTCATGTGGGGGAAAAGACAAGAGCCCCAAATAAGGGTCCTTGCCCTGTATTCATTAAGATCAGCAGTCTTACAAACGTGGTGGGCATGCACAAAGAGACAGAGACTGTGAACGTTAATTTATGGGCATGAGGGAAAGGGGGGGGTTTGAACATATACAGTATTTGGGGTCTGGGTCCATATAAAACAAAATCCTGGCACCGGGCAGATGGGCAGATGGTTGTTAAGGGCAGACAGGAGGCGCTGTGTCTGTTTGTCTTAGCGAGCCTAGGGGAGAAGACAGGTTGGGGAAATAACCTCAGGGTTAACAAGACACCTTTTCTCTTGTTACCCATCTCCTCTCTGGGCTCCTTTGCCTGCAGCACAGCGGTCTGTAGTCCAGTTTACTTATTTTGTCTAACTTAGCCCTATTCTCCTGTGAAGCCGGCTTCTTTGCTATAGGACTGAATCAGGGGGCACTTTTGCCCTGCATGTTGAATCTTGCTTACCTCATATACTTTTGTATTGGGAACCTTAGCATCCATTCCTATCTTTTGGCCTTTGCCTGTTCCTCTCTGTTTTGGGGGTTCAGCATCTCCCTGTTCTTGGGGTGCCTTTGGACCGTCCTATTCCCAGGGTGCCAATCATGTTTACCCAAGCTTGGGTGTGAGCATCCAATGGCTTGCTATTTCTCTATGCCTTGTTAACCCATTGGTGTAACCCTGGGGGGTTCCTAAGCCCATCCCCCACACCTGACCTACCCAACCTCAGAGTGGCACCTGCAACACGGTTTATTTCCATCTCAGAGAAACATTTTTGTTGTGTTAGGGAAGTTTTGATACATCATTTTTTAGAAAGGAGAGGGTCAACTTTGTTACACTAGCAGGGGAAATTCATATAAAGTCTCTGAAATGTTTTGAACTCAAGTAAGGACCAAACCACCGAATTCTGTGGTAATGAAGACATTGTAACATTGTAGCCATACTTGAAAACTAGCCGGGTTATGTCATTCAGAAGCTGAATTTTTCCCCATCCCCTCAAGAACTTTTATCATTCCTCATTTTCCTTTGGAGACCACAGCATCATTTTCCTTTCCCTTTCTTCCATGTGAGAGACAGACACAAGGCATGATGGTGCGGCTTAGATAATGTGAGTAAATAAAATTTTTTAAAATTATTGAGCAATATTCTCTCAGCATGTAAGTCCCAGTTTGAAAGAAAATTAGGTCCTTTTGGAAACCGCCTTAACTCTCTGGGGTCTCCATGGTACCATTCTGTAAATGATTGCCTCTGTGCATCAAACAGCACCCCAGGGGCCTGAAAGAGTTAACGTGGCTTCCAGAAGTGCCCTTTGTGGTCCCAGGAAGGAGTCTGAGCCTTGGGAGAATCTGGCTGAGTGTACAATTACTGTTCAGCTCACAGTGGCCCAATTTACTTTATTGTGGAGTGCCTGCAGGAATCCCACTGCTTGAGACGGTCTAGATGCTTTTGAGTCAACTGCCTGCAAATTGGTCTTTGAGGGGTTTGCCAGTGCAGGGAAGGAGGCACAGGAATTTGTTACGAAAACATCATAGCAGAGTTCTCAGTCCTGGGGACGAAATAATCTTATAAGAAATTCTCAGCCAAAAGATAGACTGATTCTTTCCAGAGATTCAAGTTTCCAGGTGATAGCTGGTTGCCAGGTGGAAGCCATAAATTTCTTATGCACATGCTACTTGAGTATGAGTGAGATAACTCAACCCTTCACTCTGCTGTTTACCTGACTCTCTGGGTTTACGCTCCTGCCTCAGTCTTAGTTTCTGTAAAGTGGGAATAATCCGTTAAGTACGAATCTCAAAGGGCTGTTGTAAGCATTAATGAAAACAAGGCGAGCAAGTGCTAGGCTCAGGGCTTGGCACAAAAGCAGCATGCATTACATTCGGCCATCAATCTGCATATGGTGGACTCGGTTATCACGTGCTCACTTATCAACTGTTTGTTGAAGGTCTACGTGTGCAGAGGGTTTAACATTCACCTGTCATGTTTGTAGTTTTAGCGAAGTTCTGATGGACTTCACTTTTAATTACAAGGGAAAGGGGCAACTCTGTCCACTGATAGGGCAGAAACAAAAAAAATTCAGGTACAAAGTTTTGTCCAAAATGAAATAAATATCCATGTACTCACCACCCGTAGAAAAGAAATAAAACATTTCAGATAAACTAAAGCCATTTATGCATGCATTCTAGCGCTCATTCCTCTTCTGCTCTTTTCTAATGGAAAGAAACCCCCATCCTGCTGAGTTAACATTCCCTGTGGGGGAATATATATACACACACACATGTATATATACATATAGATATACAGATGGATGTTTGGATATGCGTAATATATACTGTATCTATCTGTGTGTGTATGTATATGTGTGTATATATACATATACATACACAGATACAGTACATATTATGCATATCCAAATATATATCTAATACATATCCAAATTATACAATGATATGAATACATTTTAATAATCATAAGTGATATTGCTGTGAAATTTATATGTAGACTCACAGGTTTTTCTAGACTCAGACTATAATGTACTTTTTCCACTCAACATTCTATTTCTAGAACTATCCATATTAATACATGTAGCTCTTGTTTCTTTTTCAGTTCTATGTAATACCCTTACGTATATAGGCCACAAATCATTCATTCATTCATTCATTGTCTTATTGATGGACATTCATTGTTTCCCAGTATTACACAGTCACAAATAAGGTGCACAGTATTTCGTGTTCATGTCGCCTTGTGCACATGTGTCAGCATTTTCCACAAGAATATACATCAGAAGGAATTGCTGGGTCATAGGGTGTGTCCCCCTCTAACTATTGGATTGGGTTAAATACACTTCAAAGGGTTTTTTTTTGCAAGTTGTGCTCCATCAGGAGAGCATGGGGGTTTCCTGGTCTCTTATCTTTTCCCACAATTGTTATTGTCAGGCTTTACATTTTTACCAACCTGAAAAGTATGACTATCTCACTGTAGTTTTATTTTGCATTTTCCTGATTATTAGTTATTCGCTACTGATTGTATCTTAAAAAAATTTTTTTTAATGTTTTATTTATGTGTGTGTGTGTGTGAGAGAGAGAGAGAGAGAGAGAGAGAGAGAGAGCACGCGCGGCGCGCATCAGTGGGGGAGGGGCGGAAGAGAGGGAGACACAGAATGTAAAGTAGGCTCCAGCCTCTGAGCCATCAGCACAGAGCCTGATGTGGGACTCGAACTCACAGTGAGAACATGACCCGAGCTGAAGTCGGACACTCAACGGACTGAGCCACCCAGGTGCCCCTGACTGTATCTTTTATAAGTTAACTTGTTTCATTTGCCAGTCTAAAAAAATTAGGATTTTTAAAATTAATTTGTAGGGATCCGGTTACTATTTTTTTGTCAGTTATACACATTGCAAATATTTTTTCTCAACCTGTGTCTGACTTGCTTTCTTTGTATGTAACATCTTTTAATATAGAATTTTTAAATTTTTTAGTAAATATAGAATCTACAGCAAAGAAACACACTTCCCTCTGGGATTTTGATGCTTTCCTCATCTTTTCTAGAAGGAGGATCTCAGCTTTAAAAAACTCGGTCACGGCTTTGGGCAGGGATATAATTTAGTGTGGCTGGTGAGGGGGAGCAGTGGATGGCAGTCCAGCAAAGGGGCATTTTGTTGAGGCCACTAAATTGCCGGGAACATGCCCAGCAGCCTCCCTTCCTGAAAAGGTGGAGACCGGGAAGGGCTAAGTTGCCAGGAACTTCAGTCCTATGCCAAGAATAGTCACTCCGCTCTGACTGTTGGTCTGGAGAGAGCGCTCCTCATCCCGGGCCTAGGAAACTCTGCCTGCGACAACACAATTGAGCGAAGGGAGAAGATTCTAATGAAAAGCAGACGGGGAGAGAATTCTGAGAAGGGTCGTGCATCCCAAGTGGAATTTTAAAATTACTGACTTCTATGAAATAGTATCCTAAACAATAAACGAAAAGTCCAAGGCAAAAGATGACCAGATAGGATAGAAATAATGAAGGAATAGAGAAGAAAGAATTTTAAAGAATTAAAAAACAAAAAGAAAGAGTAGATTAAAAATGGCAACAACCACTTGGACACAAAAGAATTTCCTAAGCCTGGGACTAAAGCCTGAGAACAAAGGAATAGATTGACAAATTTCATTTCATGTGAACTTCAAGTTTCTGTATAGCCAAAGCAAATAATACCAAACTAAAAGAAAAAATGATAAATTTGAAAAACTCATGAGAGTACTATGGACCAAGGATTAATATATTTATATGTAAAGAGTCTTTAAAAAATAAATAATAGTGAAACCCTATTAGAATAATAGACTAAGAGTAAAAGCCGGCAATTCAAGAAGCATTAAAAATCTTCATCTACTTTAATAATCACAAGACTTCCATTAGGATGAGGTATTTTTTTCTTCTGTAAGTTGTCTCATTTAAGATAAAAAAGTATGACAGTGCTCAGTGGGTGAAGAGAAACTAGTCCTCTCCCATGGAGCCCCTCGAGAGGCCAATCAGGCAAAGTTTTCTGGGGAATGAGTTAGTAATATGCACCAAAGCACTAAAAATAAGTAAATAAATAAAAAGCACAGTCTTGCAACTTACAATCCCACTCTCTAGAACTGGTTAAGGGAAATAATTGCATGACTAAAACTAAGATATCTACCCCAGATATAAGAAACATGAAGCATATGCAGGAGGAAAATCAGTGAGATGTAGCAGTTGATGGAGTAAGGCACATGAAGCGGAGGGGAGGGCGCCCAGAAAATTGCCCTTAGAATTTCTCATGAGGGCAACTGAGTGCTTGGTAGAACTATTCACTGAGATAGGATGCAGCAGATTTGGGAGGAAGGCAGATGGTTTCAATTATGTGTATTTGACATTTCAGAAGCACAAGTTCAGGGGCAGATGTCCAGGGTCCAGTTGGATGTGGGTTTGGAGCTCAGTGGAAGTTGAAGAATTCACAGCAACTAGGGGAGGGATAGAGTGGGAGCTGTTAGGGTAGGTGATTCGGTGTCCTTGGGGTACGCCTGGGTCAGCGAGTTGATTGGCTCATTGGTTTGGGCTGGCGGGGAGAGAGGCAAGGTGATTCTCATGCCTTGACTTGTGGCTTTGACTCCTCTTATGGAATCTGCTTTATTGCACTCCAGGCCTGGGAAAACTCTGTGGGGATCATCTGCTTTCCCAGTCTCCAAAGCCTGGCAGAAGAGATTTCCAACCAGCTTGCGCAGGAAATACAGAAGGCACTTGTGGGAAAGCCTGCAGGTAAGGGAACACTTTACGGAGAGCAAAACAGCTCTGAGTTTTCCTTCCGGGACTCCTGCAAAGCCGCCCTCTGCTTTCTAGTGGAGTAAGAGTGGTGCTTCCAGAGAACCCCACAGGCTCACTTCTGCCACTGAGGACGTTGGGAACGAAGGGAAGGGCCAGCATAGGAGGGAAGGGGGACTAGCAGAACCCTAGAGGCTGGGCAGAGTTTCACCGGGACTCCAGAGCTGAGGGGCAGGAGGGAATTCTGGGGGGAAGGAGAATGTTGAGCACAGTGTAGAATGCGGGAATCTCTGCAATGTCAGGGGCTGGAGGACACAGGAAGTGGGGCGCAGACTCTGGGTTGTGGGAAGTCCCATAGCTGAAGAGCTTGTAATTGTTTGGTAATAGAGAGCCATTGAAGGTTGTTGAGCAGGAGTAGTGACGGGATAAAGAATATCCTCCGGGCAGATTAATCTGGGGGTGTGTGAGATGTTTGGTTGAGATTCAGGCGGCACTGTGGAGAGGAAAGGAGACAGAAGTGCCCTAAGGATGCTAAGGCACAACACAGGGGGGAAGGGGGCCAAGTGGAGGGAAAGCTGGGAGGGCAGGTCACTGCACTCTCAGCTGGTGACACATTCTCCCCTTCGTGCGCTGTTGTCAGAGCAAGCGAGGGACGCAGCGGGGCAGTTGCTGCGGTGGAAAGGGGACATGGATCAGGATGGCTACCTGCTCCTGAAGTCGGTATACGTGCTCACGGGGACAAACTCGGTAAGTTCCAGGCCCCACGGGCCCCAGTGGGAGCTCCTCATCCGTGTCCCGCGCAGGTCCCAGCCAAGGGCAGGGACACATCTCCGGAGTGTCTTTTTCCCCATGATACTGATTTGTCATCTCTCCCCCACTGTGATTCCCTTCTGATAGAGAACATGGGGACTTGAGCATCTGAAATCCACATTCGAATCCTGTTCTTTACATTGACAAGCTATGTGTAACCTTAGGCAAATTGTGTCACCTCTCTGTGACTCTGTTGTGTGGCTAATTTTAGAATTGGGGATAATGCCTTCATTGTAGGGTCAGTGCAGGGATTAACAGTGGCTGATGCGTATGGAGTGTTTTCCCTGGCAGGGCAAGGCTGGCGTGTCCCATGCAGGTCAGTGAATCCTCCCCCGAGCCCTCTGAGTCAGATTATGAAGCCACGTAAGTTAGCATCCTCTGTGACTGATGTCTCACTCCAGAACCCGTGCTCTGAGCCACTGCTGTTTATTGCCTTCTGCTAGGCCTGTTAGCCTCGGGGTGGCCGTGCAGGAGGCCTTAGCCACCTGTCCCGTGCCTCCCTGGAGGCTTGGCTTCTCTCTCTTCCCTTCCCACTAGGGCCCCATCCTGGTTATGCACCTGTCCTCCACCCCAAGCTGGGGGCCTGGGGCTTCCCTGTGAGTGGGTGTGTGGCTGAGGGCTGGGTTCCTGGTAGGCAGAAGCAGTCTCCAGCTATCAGCAGAAATGGCCTGAGGCCCTGGGCAGGGCCGGCCCACAGATCCATTTGTCTAGTGAGAGTGCCCACCACATGCCTGTGCCAGCATCAAGAACAGCAGGAACCAGATGGGGGCACGGCCACCCTGAGGCTAACAGTGCACACTGATATCACTGGGCATCTGAGACACTGGGTAGAGGTGTGAGAGGAGCTCCGGGTGCAGTTGTGAACTGCAGGGAGGATCATGTGACCTTTCCTCTGCGGGAACTGCCTGCCTGAAGCCCATAGAAGGAGCTTTTCTGGCCTCACCCCCACCCCCAAGGACTAACTATTTACAGTCAGGTAGTAAAAAGTAACCTAAGGGCTTGTTTTCTGCTGTGAGCAGCCAGCCCTAAAAGCAGTGAGACAAATCAGTAATTGGCTTTCAGCAGAGCCAGTGCGCCATGGAGGACAGGGGAGCCGCCCTGAGCAGGGTCATAGCAGAGCCGGGTGTCATTACAGGGGCCAATGTTACCCTGCACCAGAAGCTTTGAGGGGGAAGGGCGGGACCAACAGTCTGCGTTATATGCCTAGTTCTGGCCCAGACTGTACATTCTTCCGTTCCCGTTTTCTCATTTTTTCATTATAGCTGTCACATTAGTCACTTGGGTGGGAAATTGGGTGGACAGCAGGCTTTAGATTAATGCCGCACATGCTCACATGCACACACGTGCGCATACGCGCAGACGTTGGCTGCCGTAACCCTGGGGAAGCTGCAAGCAGAGCATGTGGAAGAAAGGCTCCAGGAAGTTCTGCACTCAGGCTGTTCCCTTCTCTGCCCACTTCCTGTCTTCTCCCTTCTGTCTGGCCACCCTGATTATCAGTCTTTACCTGTAGAACGGCTCTGGTCTTGGCGAGGTCTCAGATCTGAACAAGGGGACTAAAAGAGCCCTAATCAGGTCCTTAATTAGGTGTTTGCACTTGTTATGGACCACGCCCTCCTGATTGTCCAGGCCCCCAATCGGGAGGTGACTAGCCAAATCAGTAGTGTGATCGCTTAGGAAAGCCCTTGTTTTCTGCTCTGCGCCTGTCCTTCCCTCCCTTCCTCCTTTCCTTCCTACCATTTATCTTACAAAAAATGCAATGTTTATCGAGCACATAGCTGCACTTCATAGAAACTTAATCTTTACAGCCACCCTGGGTGGGTCCTATGATCGTCTCCATTCTTACTTGAGAATGCGTTGCCCACAGAGAGGACGAGATTTACCCCTCTTGCTGGCTAAGGGACCGTGCTGCGCTGGTTTGGATGCGTGCCCCACAGGGTCTGTGGCCGTGGGTCATGTCTGCTCTTCCCTTGCAGGAGACCCTGGGCAGAGTTGCTGCGTCCGGGCTTCCAGCCCTGCTCCTACAGTGCCTTTACCTCTTCTTTGTCTTTCCTCTGGAAAAGGAGGAGGTTCTTGAGAATGATATTCAAGTTCAGAGGATGTTTGTGCAGGTGAGTCAGAGGGGGCTCCACACCCTTAAGCCAAGACCCCACTCTGTTTCTTAGAGGTGTCTCTGTCCTTCTCGGCCCTAGTCCTGAAGCTCCTCTGTCATCCTGGAAAGCCAGCTCATCTGTCTACGCCCATGCTCTCTGCAAATGCCAAGGTCCTCTGCATTTGGAAAATGCCTTTTCTTCTCTTTCCATCTCCCTTCATCCCTGTATCGCTGTTTCTGTCATTGTCCCCCAGAAGAGCGTGCTGCTCCTCTTTTCCAGGCTGCGTTCCTGGGTCCTGCCTGCCCTCCCCAGCACCTGGAAACCTCCCGTCTCTGGCCCCTGCCTCCTCTGAGGGCAAGCACGCTAACCGCACTTGCATAACAGCAGCCAACATTTTCTAAGTACTTCCCTGTACCCACCTGTGCCATAGCTTCACATCTGTCCCCTCCCTGAGCCCTCTTGTCCATCCCAGGATGTGTCTAGTGTTACAGTTCTGATTCCATGCAAACTAAAGTATGGTGAGTAAACATGGCGCCAGGGTCACAGAGGTAGCCAGTGGGGCGCTGGGATTGGCTGTCAAGACCACTTTATGATGCTACCTCCTTCCCCCTCCCAGAAGCTATCTCAGGCCACTAAGCTTCAAATGCAATTTCCTGGTGTCCTTCCCCATCTTTTCTAGCCTCTCAACTACCAGCAACAGCTTTTAATGTAGCTTAATATTATTATTTTTTTAGTGTTTATTTTTGAGACAGAGAGAGAGAGACAGAGCACAATCGGGGGAGGGGCGGAGAGAGATGGAGATACAGAATCTGAAGCGGGCTCCAGGCTCTGAGTTCTCAGCACAGAACCCGATGTGGGGCTCGAACCCACAAACTGTGACATTATGACCTGAGCTGACGTCAAACGCTTAACCCACTGAGCCACCCAGGCGCTCCTAATGTAACTTCTTAACTCCTTGCTTGCCCCTCACTGACCAGTTCTTCTTTCTCAGCTTCCGGGATGCTGTATTCTCCAGAAAACTCCTCCTGCCTCTCTGGAGCAAGAGAACCTGGGGGAGAGGAAGGAGGGCCTTGAGTTCTACTCATTTTCGTGTGGCCAGTTGCTCAGGCAGTGTCTAACAGAGCAGGTGCTTAAGAGCTTTTGTGAATTTCCAAATGCATGTGTGCATCGTACATGCCCATTCACATTAACGTCCATTTTAGACTCACTTGCAAGTGAGAATCCTCATTACCAGAGGTTATGCCACAAGTTTACTTATGGCAGGTTATCCCTTAAGCTGCATTTGCTGGAAACTGAGGCATCATTTATCTGTATACAAATCATATTCGAAGTGTGGCCAGGATGCAATACTGGGCACGTTGACAAGTCTTTACCACATGACTTTTAGTGTTCCACAGAGAACTAGTGCAGCCCTGTCTTTATGGTTCTGTCCATGAATGGGTAGAATGGGAGCCACAGTGCTAGGGCATGTATATTCCTTGGGGTTTTCCTTATTTCATTCCGCAAAGTATATGAGCTCCTCCCACATGCTCCTCTGTGCCAGACTGGTGGTCCCGGCAGCAAGCATAGTGCCTTCTCTCGCAGAGGTGACAGAAAATGGGGAAGCCAAACAAGGGAAAGAATCACATAATTAGAGTGCTGTGTCCATTTTTTTAAGTGCTCTGAAGGAAAAGGGAAAGGTGTGCTAGAAAATGAGGGCAAAGGGACCTGATTTATAGGAAAGCATAAAAGAAGTCCATTCTGAGGAAATGGCATTGAACCAGGAGCTGAAGGTCAGGGTGCAGGTGTGAAGGGGGAGGAGAGGGGACAGGTGCAGAAATGGTCATTTGAGCCAAGGGGGTCACATGGCCATGGCCACCTGCGGGGGAGGCCAACAGGCGGGGTCTGGAGCCTGGCTCCATGGCTACTCAGCTTGGACTCTGTCCCTGTGCTTAGAAGGGGCTCCTGGATTCAGATGGAAGCAGCTTTCCACATATGCCGAACTTAGAGGAGATCCAGGTAGACCACCAAAGGGGGGGCTGCACGCAGTCACATCAGAGATGAGGCAGGGCTAGTCTGTGCAGAACTCTGTGAGAACTCTGTGAACCATGATTTACCCCAAGTGGCAGGAAGGTACTGGAAGTCCCTCTGGGAGCCATAAGGAGGCTGGACAGGTGGGGGCACAGGGTCCAGATAGGAAGTTATAGGATTCATCTAATAATCTTATGAGAAGTAGAGTTTGATAGCCAACCAGGGATCTGGGAACACATCCTTTAAATAGCACTGGGTTCTGTGAATCCTATACTTTAATTTCCGATGGCATTATTTTCTGCATGTCTATGTAAAAGGACACCTCTCTAAGTCAAACACTTCTTTGTTATTCTGATTTGGAAACGTAACAACTGCTTGCATGGGATGAGGAGTGCAGACTTTATCCCCGGCCCTGGCATCCTTTGCTGACCATACTGCTCAGGCTCAGGGGGTGACTCATACAACCCATCCTTTGCACTGAAACCTACCCTGAAAGTTCTGGAAAAGAAGGGAAGAAATCTGTTACTTACAGGAAGGAAGCTTCCTAACGAGGCATCTTTATTCCCCTCCCAGATGTTGCTGAACATTTGCAGTGAGTCTCAGGGGCTGGAGAGACTTCTATCAGGAAATGAGCTCCAATCTCTAGTGATTGCCACTACCTGTCTTCGGGAGCACAGTTGCTGCTTTTGGAAGGAGCCCACCTTCTGTGTGCTGAGGGCAGTCTCCAAGGCCCAGAACCTTGGCGTCATTGAATACCTGCAGGGTATGACCCCAGGAGACCAGGGGTGGGATATGGGCCCACTTTCTACAATGAGTCCCTGGAACCAAAAAAAGCGATGGACGAACAGGATCTTCACGGACGCCCACCTGTGCCCAGTCGATGACCTTTTGCTTGGTTTCCTTTGCCCAAGTGCTTTTATTATTTATTTTGGTACTCCCCTGGGGGAGGGAAGGAAAGGGGAACTCAACTACCATAACACACACAACAGATAATTTGTATATTTATTATCTCAGCTGTCTCTTTGAGATGGACATTAATGGCATTTTGTGATGGGAAAACGGAGACTGAGAGTAGTGGAAGAACATGCCAAGGTCCCCAGTGCACAAACAGGAGGATCACATCCTAAGCTTGGGGATGCCTGATCTCCTTTCGGCTCTGCTCTGGGCCGCATATGCAGGGGTTAAGGCGGTAGATTCTGTGGCCAGATAGCTGAGGGGTGGACCCCAGCTCTGCCCTGTTCTCTTAGCTGGGTGACCTCAGGCACATATGTGCCTGTGTGCCTCAGTTCTATTATCTGTAAAATGGGAATAGCAACCCCTTGCCCTCTGATCTGCCTTTCCCACGACCGAGGACATCAGTTGGTGACAGGTGACCCAGTTCCGCAAGCCCCCTGCCCTCTTACTACTGAGCCCAGGACTAAGTCAGCCCTAGTTTAGAGATTCAAGGCTCCTGGTGAGGCCAGGGCCTAGTGGTAATGGCCCTGAGCTGAGCTGGTCCTAAGAAGCTCAGCAACCCAGGTACCCCCGTAGGCTAGAGTCAGAGAGCCCTGAGAAAAAGCTGTGTGTGACGACAGGGGTCTCTCACTGTGTCATTACTGTTAGTTGTCCAGGACAGTAACTAGAAAGGAAAATTCCCACCTTGGTGGAAAGCCTGCTGCCTGGAGCACCGTGCCCAGGACCCCCTTAGGGGAATGGGTACTTTCCATGGGTGTACAGGCCGAGGAGAAGGTCTGACCTGGCAGTTACCTGCCAAACCTGTGGCTCTTGGGGCTGCCCTGTCCGGCGTGTGGACTGTGGGGAGTTATCTGAAGCCTTGCAGCTGGGGGACAACATGTGTTAACTCAAGTTCTCATAGACACTTTTGCTGATCCGCTGGTGTGGATTTCCTGGTACTCAACTTCTAGTGAAAGAGCCCTGAAAACAGTGATCCATCAAGATACAAATCCAATTTCATCTCTCTTCTGACTCATATCTTCCCTTGACTTTTCACAGCTCTGGGTAACCAGCAAGGTCCACGGTCAGGGCCCACAAATGAGCTGGCCCTGTTCCTTCCCCTCCCCTGTGGCCCCCATTTCTGGGTGCCAAGCCCCTGGATACATTAGTGGCTGAAACACACTGTCTTTTTGCCCCTCACCTTCTTCCATACTCCTCTATGCTTCCCTGAACTTTTTATCAAGCTGATTTCTGCTCATCTCCCAGTGTTGCTTCCTTAAGAAGGTCTTTCTCAGTGCTCAGGTCTTTCATCTTGTAGCCCATTACCTAACGGACCCGGTCCCTCCTGCATGCTGGGGATTAAGAGCAGACAGCTAAGAGCTTCCTTCCTCTTCCTGTTTTGCCTGCTCTCCATCTGGGTCTGCACAGTGTGGCTCTTAGGATGACACTTCCCGTGGGGGAGACCTCTTGATTCAAGACCCAGCAGGAAAATGTTTTGAGTTAATTCTCACTTGCATCTTGATATATCCAGTTTAAAGGAGGGGATGACCATGGTAGAAAGGCTATTGCCTCCAAACTTAACAGGGTCGTTTTTCTCTGGCAGCCATGGATTGCATCAAACTGTCCCTTCAGAATCTCTCCAAGCTTGCAGACGCTCTCCCTGCTCCCGAGGTGAGCGAGTCCGTGAACCTCATCTTGGGCTTTGTGAAGGACTCCTACCCCGTCTCCTCAGCTCTGTTCCTAGAGTTTGAGAATGGGGAGGGCTACCCGCTTCTCCTCAAAGTGCTGCTTCGGTAAGTGATTGTACCTGGTGGGGAAGACACTGGCAAAGTCTAGGTCCTCCGGATCATTTGGGTTGCTTTGGAGAAAGAGATATTGAGGCTTTTTTGAATGTCTTCTGAAACACAAATTTCCATAGGGCATGGCCAGAGAGACTTTTACTGCAAAAATAATTCACGGTGCATCAGGGTTTGGGAGCCACTGCCTTTGAGAACTGATGGGGACTGTGAGAATAGTTTTATCAAAGTCATTTGGTGGTATTATCACACGCACACCTGCAGGCTTGACAGCCACGTGTCAGAACCCACAGCTCTGTGTCGGAGGGCTTTCGGGGACTGTAGTAACCAGCTCTCCTATATAGTTGGGGGCTGGAACTACTGAGGGTTCAACAACCCTTAAATGCAGCCCTCAACCACGGACTGGCAAGAGCTGATGCATAACTACCCAGCAAAGTTGCCGCTTGGGTGGGGTATCTCTCCCCTGACTTCCAGAGCCCCCAGACACATAAAACTCCAGTTGCCCAACAAGGTGCTTGCTTGTTGATTCTCCTGTACCGGCTTCCTTTTCCTCCTCGTCTCAGGCCTTCTCCCTTGGTAGTGTTTTTTGCTTCAATTCCAAGATAAGCCACCTTCTCTCTCTCAAATCCTTGAACATGGGAAACCCAAATGAAGACACCACTGAGCTGAGTCTGGACTGATTTCCTCCGTTCTGCCTTGCCATATTATTTTCAGGTTGGATACAAGGATTGGATAAGCCAAGAGATGGAACTCAAAGAAATTCCTTGATTGTTCCAACTTCTCCATTGCTGTTGGGGAAGCTGGTTAAGGGCATGGCCACATGTATCCCTTGCACTTTGCTCTATGAATAAGAGAAGCCCTTCTCATCTATGGGGGATGGCTTACCACCGTGCCTCACAGACTTCACTGATAAGCCAGGTTTCTAGTCTAGAGGGGCAATTTGGATGAGGAGGCTGAAGCCCCAAGAGGATGTAACTAAATGGTAATGAATGCCTTGAGGATCTTCCTCCAAAAGGCACACCAAGATAAATGTTCCTATGGGGTTGCCACGTTTTACATTAGGCTGGACCATGACCAGCTGGCTACTGCTCCCATGGAGGTCATGTCATAGCAGTTCTTGAAGATTTCTTTGGTTAAATGGATGGTTGGTTTTCTTCAGACTTCTTGTAGAAGCCAGGAGGGGGAAATGAGCATGCTCTAAGGAGTAGCACAAAGGACCTGTCTCAGCTCATTGTTTTTTTTTTTTTTTCTGTGTTACCTGAAGT